>JACXGM010014131.1:0-22369 GCA_016801145.1 Umbra pygmaea
AATCTTCACTAACACACGGTCAACTCCATTCCTTCATCTGAGAGATTCAAAACAGCAGGCAATGGGAACCATCCACAAAGATAGTCACAGTATACTGGCACAGTATTCAAGCCACCATGTAAGTTAACGCCTATAGGGCAAAAAATATTAAATGCAGCAACTGGAAATCTACCAAATATCAAAAATAGGACTATTTTTTTGTATATATAGTTTATTGATGATACTCTATTTGCCATCACAATAAATCAAATGATTAGCAATGAATGTAATGTATGTGTTACATGAATATGACATTACAGAGTCAAATTCAGAGCAAGGTGAAAAATCATCCTGTTAACTAGCCCTTTCGTTTACTTCAGCAGATGTTAAAGCTATTCCCTATGGAAAGCCATTTTTGTCAATATTAAATAAATAAATATGGCTATGAAATAAGTCCTGAAATAAATAAATGACACAATAAATATATAAATATTTAAATATAAATATATAAACTATAAATATATAAACGCAGTCCAATAAAATATTAAATTGTTTTTTATTTCATAATGGTGTTTTTCAAAGGAAACCTTTTATTTATTTCAGGGGAATTTTATTTCATAATTCCACATTTATTTATTCCAAGGCACTCTTATTTCATAATGGCACATTTCATAATATCCATTTGTTATATTCAAATGAATGGGGCATGGTTATCACACAGATTCAAACCAAATCAACAGCACCCGTATTGAAGACTTTATTGAAAAACTCGGGCGGATAAGTGATCTTCAAAATATAGACATAGACATCAAAGTTTTAATTAGTTTGAGACCGATTGAGCACTGTTTTTTTGTGTTTATGTTTTTCTTTGTGTTGTCTGGTCTATCAACCTAAGAAATCGCGGATCTGTTTAGTGTGTCACAAAGCATGATTCGGAGGAGATCTATCAACCTTAGAAATCGCGGATCTGTTTGGTGTGTCACAAAGCACGATTTAGAGATCTCCTCTCAGGTTGATAAATCGATCTCCTCTGAATCATGCATTGTGTCACACCGAACAGATCCGCGATTTCTAGGGTTGATACCAGATAACACATAGTTAGCGAGCATATCTTCATGGCTGTTATGACATCTTCCACACGAACACAAAGCTCAATTGCTCTCAAACTATTTAAAACTTCGAATTATATGTCTATATTTTCAAGATCACTTATCGCCCGAGTATTTCAATGGTCAAACATACGGTGCTGTGTGTTTGAATCTGTGAGATAACCACGCCCCATTCATTTGAATATAACAAATGGATATTATGAAATGTGTCATTATGAAATAAATGTGCCTTAAAATAAATAAATGAGGAATTATGAAATAAAATTCCCCTGAAATATATAAAAGGTTTCCTTTGAAAAACACCATTATGAAATAAAAACAATTTATTTATTTTATTGGACTATGTTTATATATTTATATTTAATTATTTATATATTTATTGTGTCATTTATTTATTTCAGGACTTATTTCATAGCCATATTTATTTATTTAATATTGACAAAAATGGCTTTCCATAATTCCCTAATTCTAACAAGATTTTCAGTCATCAATTGATGGGGAATTCATAATGATACCACATTGGATAGTAGGCTTTGGTACTAAATGGTAGACTATAGTAAAATAAAAAGTGCTTAGAGCTGCTAAATGTATTTGTAGTTTGTTGATTTCCAAGTATAAAATTTGTTGAAATGTTTCCAGTGTGCGTGTATCAGTTTTTTTACATTTCCATCTCATTTTACCAAAACCGTGATAATATTGATAACCGTGATAACTTTGGTCACTATAATCGTGATATGAAATTTTCATACCGTCCCATCCCTAATTGCTACAGAGTTGACCGTTCTCTGGGATGAGTTTTCATGCTAATCGAATGTACCCAGTGTTATTGATACCTGATAATTACCTTTTAACGCTAGTTGTGAGGGCACAAATGAAGTAAAAATAATTCGCTGTTATAGATCACTAACAAGGCTCAAAATAGCACCACACTTCCACGGTAGTATAATGAGAGTCCCTACATGCTAACCGAAGCATTGAGAACTTTGTAAGTGTACAGACAGTTTATTAGAAATATAGTTTAAAGGTACAATATGTAGTTTTCCAAAACAATAACAAAATATGTACTTTGTATTAAAAAGCAAACATCACTATACCTATATTATATATATTTCTTAGTTATGTACTTACATTATTCTAAATGTTTCCACCAACTTTAAAATCCAGTGAAATTTTTTATATAATTCAAAGACACAGGATGTTTTAGTTTGTCTTCCGTCAAAGGCGTTATGTAACCTTTGACTGCACTAGTTGCTCTAAGTTCCAGGGAACCGCCAAACATAACATGAATAAAGTTAATATTTTTAACAATACATTACTTTGTCTGTGAACATTTTTTCTGCCGGAGACGCTAGATTGGAAGGTTGTCATTGACGACGATAACAAAACCCATGATCCCACGCTACTTCCCGACATCATCTAAGTACATGTTTTGCTATTGTTTTGATTGAGACCCCTAGTGGCCAAAAACTACATATTGTACATTTAAAAGACATGACCGTTCATGTCTACAAGGCAGCCGCCATCTTTGGAAACAGACTCGATTAGTCAAACCACAAACTCTGTGCTACGTGAGCTGAACTGTAAGTGTTTTTGCATTGCCAGCTGTAAGTCTTACTCATTGATCTGCATGAATGACTGCAAATCCTCTTGCCATTGACGATTCCAAGTCACAGTTCAGCTCACATAGCACAGAGTTAAACACTTACAAAGTTCTCAAGGCTTCGGATAGCATGTAAGGGACTCATTATGCTACCGTGGAAGTGTTGTGCAATTTTGAGCCTTGTTAGTGGTCTATAATAGCGATTTATTTTTACTTAATTTGTGCCCTCACAACTAGGGTTATAAGGTAATTATTAGGTAGCACTAAAACTGGGCACATTCGATTAACATGAAAACATATCCCAGAGAACGGTCGACTCGGTAGCAATGTGTTATTATCCCCTAGGTTCATTTTGCGCCGGAGTTGTCTTTTAATTTGAAATGGATTGAATTAATTATTTCCCTCAAAATTATACAAACAATACCCCATAATGACAATGTGAAAGTGTTTGAAATCTTAGCAAAAAGTATTCAGGAAGGTGACAAAGGACCCGATGGTCACTCTGTCAGAGCTCTGTCATTTCTCTGTGAAGACAGGAGAACCTTCCAGAAGAACAAACATCTCTGCAGCCCTCCACCAATCAGGCCTGTATTGTGGAGCGGCCAGACAGAAGCCACTCCTCAGTAAAAGGCACATGCCTGGTGTTTGCAAAAAGGCACATGTAGGACACCCAGACCATGAAACTAAATTCTCTGGTCTGATTAAACAAAGATTGAACTCTATGGCCTGAATGGCAAGCGTCATGTCTGAAAGAAACCAGGCACCGCTCATCACCTGGCCAATACCATCCCTACAGTGAAGCATGGTGGTGTCAGCATCATGCTGTGGGCATATTTTTCAGCGGGAGGAACTGGGAAACTAGTCGGGATCAAGGGAAAGATGATTGCAGCAATATACAGAGACATCCTTTCTGAAAGCCTGTTACAGAGCGCTTTGGACCTCAAACTGGGGCAAAGGTTAATCTTCCAACAGGACAACAACCCTAAGCACACAGCCAAGATAACAAAGGAGTGGCTACAGGACAACTCTGTGAATGTCCTTGAGTACCCCAACCAGAGCCCAGACTTGAACTCGATTGAACATCTCTGGAAAATTCTGAAACAGGCTGTGCACTAATAGTCCCCATCAAACCTAATGGAGCTTGAGGTCCTGCAAAGAAGAATGGGAGAAACTGCCCAAAAATCATTGAACCAAGCTTGTAGCATCATACTCAAAGACTTGAGGCTGTAATTGCTGTCAAAAGTGCTTCAACAATGTATTGAGCAGAGGCTGTGAATACTTATGTACTGGTACATGTGCTTTTATTTTTAATCAAATTGGTAAGATTTCAAACACACTTTAATTATGGGGTATTGTTCGTAAAATGTTGAGGGTAATAATGAATTTCATCCAATTCGGAATAAGGGTGTAACATAAAAAATGCGTTTAAAGGTGAAGCGTTGTGAATACTTTCCAGACGCACTGTAGGTGAACTTTACATGAGATCATTCTTTCAGTAATTGTTTTTAATATAAAATTAATGAATTATTTCTTTTCTCACACAGGTAGCACACAAACTCTTCCACCATGTCAAATAATTCTCATCTATTGTACAAATTCCAGTAGCTGTGGAATCTACTTATATAGTTAATTTGTGCATTTTCAAGGAAGGCTCCTGACAGTGTTGTATCTATTAATGTTAATAAACTACAGATCTTGTAAATATAAAGAGTATTTTTTTTCAGGAGGGTTGACTAATTACCTGAATACTTGAGCCAGTAGAAATACGATAAATACATTTGACTGTATGTGGTTGCCTGCTGCTGCGGTCAAATCCTAATGTTACTTTGTTCCTTTCAGCACTAGCAGTGATTAATGGTTCTGTATTAACCAATCAGATCAGCTATGAAATTCTGTATTAACCAATCAGATCAGCTATGAAATTAATGTATTACCAATCAGATCAGCTATGAAATTCATGTATTACCAATCAGATCAGCTATGAAATTCATGTATTACCAATCAGATCAGCTATGAAATTCTGTATTACCCAATCAGATCAGCTATGAAATTCTGTATTACCAATCAGATCAGCTATGAAATTCATGTATTACCAATCAGATCAGCTATGAAATTCTGTATTACCAATCAGATCAGCTATGAAATTCTGTATTACCAATCAGATCAGCTATGAAATTCTGTATTACCAATCAGATCAGCTATGAAATTCATGTGAAGAGATCTGACATAATAAGTGGGATAAATTTGTTAAGCTGTCTGAGACAAGATACTTTATGTTCACTAATCGATGTGTTAACCAGAAGATGTTTTGCCGATTAGTTGGGCAAAAGGTTTTAGTTGGGATGCCTGTTAAAACAGCCTATTAATTATATGGAATAACAATGAACAATGAAACATTGATTTTAGTGGCATTAAGATTCAAGAAGGAAAGAACAAAACATTAAAGCCTAATGCAGTCTGTAAATTATGGCTAAGTCACAATACGAATAAGAAACTTCAGACAGTAAATTAATTTACGAGTCAAAGGTGCAGTTTGGGACTTTCTGATTAACATAATAATGTAAAATACCTCCCATTTCTGCATGATCGTGTAATATAATGTGGGTAGAATCACTGTCAGAGCTTTATAGGTAACTGCAAAAAATTGCAGACTGCGTCAAAGATGTGGATGTTGACACAAAAGTACAAAAAATAAAATGCGTCATGTCTTGATTGTATGATTACCGTTTCTAAATGAGTCTGACCTCAGTGTGGAAATAGAAAAATGGAGCCTTTAACACATCCTCTGTGGTATTAATGAATCGGCAGTTCAACTGTGTTAAGATTTCAGGCCCCACAAATCCATCTTCTTTACTACTTCCCATCATAGCAGCATAGTTGAAAGGATATGAAGCGTTTGGATGCAGTGAGCCAGAGAATATTGATTCTTTGTAAATGCCGATTAGCTTTAAGGTTATTAATCCTGATATTACATTGTAGTCAAAGATCACCAAAAGTCATGCATGAATAATTGTTTTTCACATTGAAGGTACAATTTAACATAAGATGCATGCAAATAATTGAACAGTGTACTTAATACCTTGATCTGTAATTTCCAGACTCTGCTATAGCCAACTAGCTACACTTGGGAGATTAAATTGGAGAAATACATTCCATAGTTTAGGGATAATGTTAATACAAAGCAAGTCACTGTAAACAATATGCATCGATTTTCTTTGTTTGGATCCTGTGGTGGACAAAGTAATTGTAGCCTTGTATTAAATTAGTCTGAAATAATCCAAATATACTGCAATGTGCTGATATGAAGGGAGAATATTATGATATCAAGTGGCTGAATAAATACTCAAGTTAAAATGTAATTTTATTTCATGATAATAAATAACAGTACAAAGGCAAAAGTTAAAGCAAAAAGTTTAGGAAGGCATGATATATACACATTGTACAAAGTGTTCCAACCTCAGATTAGTCAGATAAAACAGTAAAGAGATGATAAACTGGTGTGGAGGGTTAACAATCATGCACACGGTGCACTGGGACTGTTGTTCGGGTCTCATCCTCACCAACGGTTCTCCTGGTTGCTTTTGCCCACAAACTCATCCATTGAGGCCTATAGACAGAAGAAAATGCCTTTTGGATTGAAGAGAACAGCCACCAGAGGCAATAACTAAGACTGACCTTCCAGAAGCTGTGCTCCTCTAAACAGTGTGGCAGCACACCGCAAGAACTCAAGTTGCCAAGTCGCAAAAATAAAAAAAGACCTCAAACAACAACAACACTTCCCATTGCTACAAAGATGTCTTCTGTCCATAGCCGCTTTCCTACCGGAGGGATTTCTGCAGTTCCTACAACACTTTTTTCGTGTTCCAACTGGACCAATTTGGGGATTATTAAGTTCCTCGGACTACAGTTCCTGTAACTTTCAGCTCCTAATTCAGGGTAGGGTCTTTCCCTTTTGCTAAAGTCTACGTATTGGTCCAACTTATAAATCACGCCATCTGTAAATAAAGCCATGCCGTCTGTGTTAGCAAAACATTAGTCGAATTACTTGATTATGTGAATTACTATGAGAATGGATGGAATGCTCTACTCAAACGACATTTGAACTCTTATGAGGATCCCGGCAAAGCACAAAAGGAACATTCCGAATGCCTCCTCTATGCTGGTTAGTTATTGTATTTGGCGCTACGCTAAAGTCTAGTGACAATGCTATAAAGACCATTGCGGTGGTTGTGTCACTCCCTTATCCCTCCTACCAGTTCCTATGACCAATTGACCAGTGCAAATGCAAAAAGCAAAACCGGATTTGGGGGAGAGTAGTTAGTAGAACTGTTTAGAAGAAGTGGACTGTTCCTGTAACTACTTGGTCCGAAAGCAGCTCATGTTTGATTCCTATCATTTCAAGTCTTTCATACATTGTCAAAACAACATGAAGTCCAGCCAGGAGTGCTCACCTGCAGCAGTAGCCGCTCTTTACGGAGCTTCCTGTAGAACAGCAGCACGTCAGGGTCAGCACGGACCACACGGGGGTCGAAGTCCATGACCCTGAGTCCCTCCAGGCTCCTTGCCCGAGACAAAGCCACGTAGGCCTGGCCGCTCTCAAACACCCGAGCCAGGGAAATCTCCACACAGTCCAGGGTCATGCCCTGACAGACACAGTGATGTCACAGGCATGTGCATATATTTTCATACTGGACAATATACGGATATGGAGATTAAGTATCCATGAACAAGGAAAACTTGTTCCATAAAACTATTTTAAACTTTACATTTCTAGATCATGCCATGTGATTAGTATCATTCACATTACTTGGTGTTGCTTCAAACAAATCAGATACAATCTTAGCATATTGTAAGAGGGAACCCTGTAAGCAACATACATTTCAAGACGCCCATTTATCAGACAGTGAAAATACATCTATTGTACTGACAAAAGCAGAAAGTATTCTTTCTGCTGTCCACAAAAAAATTACGTTAGTTAAGGACAACCTTTGCACTGTAACCACATTTCCAGGCCAAACATGATTTCCCATTAAATATTTTTTTACTAACTACAAAACTATACTTGAGTACATCCATTAAAACACCAGTTTGTAAATTGGTAAAATTACTGCTAAAAAGCTGCAGAGCTGGTAGGGGGACAGACTGATAACATTCAAACACCGCTGGCGTGTGACCAGAATTTGAAGCCTAATGATTATCAATCTGTGAGTCCAATTCTCTAATCAAAGCCCAGTTTACACTAACAGCCCCCATGGCCTTTGTTGAGATAGCACTGATTGTAGCTCGGGGATAGGCAAATCCAGGCATCAAGGGGACTGATTGATGACACATCTTTAATAGACTTGAAGGGCCCTTCGACAACTTAGGGCCCTATATATTACCCCCCCACCCAGTCTGAAGCCACTGGCTACAGGGCTAGAGTACAAGAAGCCATTGGCTACAGGGCTGGAGTACAAGGAGGATGTCACTCAGGGCAAAGAGTGGTGTTTTCCAGACCTGCATTAGCTGCAGTGTATCCAACCCAACTGAATCAATTGTAGAACATGTGAAGGTAGGAGGATGGATAATTGCCACGTGGAACTTTGAAGATCGATAAAGTAAAACAAACTAGTGATAAAAACATCCAGGATGTTGTCGGACATTGACAAATTAATAGGATGAAAGGTTTGGGAATGTGATAGTCAAATATGATTAATACAAAACCCCGGTGCCGTCTTTGATGTCTGAGACTACAGACTAGTATGAACTTAATGAAGCAGTCCCCTTCATGTACTGATCAATGTACCAACACAATGTTACCAGAGTTTAAAGCAGGGCTTGAACAACTAGGTTGTAAGAGATCTCTCACACACACACACACACACACACACACACACACACACACACACACACACACACACACACACACACACACACACACACACGGGGGGGGGAAGCCTCACCTGGCTCTTGTGTATAGAGATGGCCCAGGCCAGCTTAAGAGGCAGCTGTTGCCGGCTCAGGTACAGCCCGCCTCCGGCCTTGAACATCCAGCGCTCTGGCTTCAGCACCTCAGTGGCACCGCACAGGAAACGGACGCGCGGCAGCCCTGCACAGCCAGAGATTACGTTAACAGGCTGATTATAGAGAACAACAGTTGATAAAAGGATCTATTCCAGAACTGATCAATCCATAGCTAAAAGAAAGCTGCAATCAAATGGGAGTTATGTATACACCCCATATTTATATAATAGATTTCTACACTCCTAGACCCTACTCAATGTTAATACTCATGTACATGTTTATATATGGAATGAACCTGGTTTCCCTGGCTGAAAGTCCACCACGACACCTCGAGCCCCATTCACCAGACCCCGTTGGACATCCAGGTTCTTTGTTAGCATAACCTAAGGAGACACTTGTTAGCCTTGGGTCCAGGCAATAGGCACTTTCAACCAAGCGGTCAGTGAGCAGTCACAGCATTAAAAATAATTCATATACAACATGTCTGATCATCACCAACTATCAGAAGATATCAGATTAGAAAAGCCTTCCATTATAGTGGTATTTTAAATAGGATCCCCATTTCCTATAGCAGCAACTGATCTTGGAGTAGACATAACACGTTCTTCCTGCACTGACCTGAGCGCCCACTTTGAGCTGCAGTAGCCTGCTAACAGGACTTTGGCCGTCTATGGTCTTCACCAGTGAAGGGTCACTATCCACCGCTTCAAACACCCGCAATGACCCTGGACATCAAAACCGAAAGACACCGTTAAATAGAGCACACGTCAAAGAACACTTACAAACAATACATTGTACTTTTCTTCCCTCTAGATATCACCATCTACTTCTCACTATGCTTACAATTGTATGTTTCACTTTGATACCAAGCTATGGTACACAAATGTAAAGTCAATGAAATCATGTAATTGGCTACTTTAATAGGTGCGTGCGTGCGTGAGCGCGTGTGTGTTGAATGAGTCACAATGAACCAGAGGTCTGTGGATATCCATATCAATGTTTTATGTCATTGCCATCATGAGGCTGGTACAGTATTTTACATTTAGAAGTTCCAGTACCAAGGTGTACATCCATCAAACTTTTGGAACCAGTTTCATGTTGTAATTGAAACAATCTGATGCAAATTTCTTCTGTCCTGTATCACACACTGGCTGTCATATACTATAAACATAAATTTCAGCAGGACCATGCATTTGTAAATCTACCACTGCAAGTTGACTGAAATCAATGAAAGCATTTGTCTGACTTTTGAACCAATTGCTTTGTATTGGGCTACAACTTCATGAACTAATCTGGGATAATTAGATCTTCCCCATCAGACACCCAGGTGCTAACCACATCAGGGAGAACACAGCTCTAAACCTGGAGGAGCCTGACAGCAGAAACACTATTTCATTAGTACAAATGTTAGTTGGGTCTTTAGCTAAAGAATCACTTGGTAGGGAAGATACTTGTGCAATTTAGTTCATTTTCCCCTTTAAAAACCGAGAAAATTACAGTACACAGCATTCCAACCTATTATGCAAATTGGAATTGTGTCATAAACATTAAATATTTAGTTTTTCAAACTGGATGGTATTGTCTCCAGGCTCTTTGGATCACTGAAATCAATCTCAGTAACCTGTGATAATTAGTTTACCAGATGAGCCCAATTAAATGTGCAATGTCGTTTCTGCCCACTAGGGGTTTCTCTCAAAACAATAGCATAACACGTACTTTGATGACGTCGAGAAGTAGCGTTGGATCATGGGTTTTGTTGTCAATGACAACATGCCAATCAAGCGTCTCCGGCAGAAAAAATGTTCACTGACAAAGTCATGTATTGTTAAAAATATTACAACTTTATTCACGTTATGTTTGGCGGTTCCCTGGAACTTAGAGCAACTACAGAAGTCAAAGGTTATATGACGCCATTGACGGGCAACAAAATGAAACGTTCCGTGTAAATAGAGAATTTCTGTTTGGAAGTTGGTGGAAACATTTGGGATAATGTAAGTACACAACTAACAAATATATAAGTATAGTGATGTTTGCTTTTTTAATGCAAAGTACATCTTTTGTTATTGTTTTGGAAAACTACATATTGTACCTTTAAAAGAAAACTACTTAAGAAGGATGTTCCACATTATTAAGTAGGCCACAGGTTTCAAGGAATACGGGAAAGAAAAAGGATCTCTGCTGCAAAAAAACATCAAATAGTGCAATGCCTTGGAAAAGATATAAAAACATTAGCTATTTCACGAAAACCTAAGTGTGATCATCGTACTGTGCAGAGCTTTGTGGCTGATTCAGAGCACAGACAAGTTAATGCAGATAAAGGCATAATGAGGAAGGTTACTGCCAGACAAATTCATCGGATTAAGAAAGTAGCTGCTAAAATGCCATTACAAAGAAGCAAACAGATATTGGAAGCTGCTGGTGCCTCTGGGGTCCTATGAACCTCAAGGTGTAGGACCCTCCAGGGGCTTGCAGTTTTGCATAAACCTACTATTCGGCTACCACTAACCAATGCTCACAAGCAGAAACGGTTGCAGTGGGCCCAGAAATACATGAAGACTAATTTTCAAACAGTCTTGTTTACTAATGAGTGTCGTGCAACCCTGGATGGTCCAGAAGGATGAAGTAGTGGATGGTTGGTGGATGGCAACCATGTCCGAATAAGGCTACGATGTAAGGAAGGACGTGGCGAAGTCATGTTTTGGGCTGGAATCATTGGGAGAGTTGGAAAGGCACTTTAGGGTCCCTGAAAATAATCTTGGTAGAGTGACTGACCACTTTCTTCCATGGTACAAAAGAACTGTGTCTTCCGTAGCAAAATCAGCTTCATGCATGACAATGCACCATCTCATGCTGCAAAGAATACCTCCGTCATTGGCGGCTATGGGCATAAATGGAGAGAAAATCATGGAGTGGTCCCCATTCTCAACCCTATTGAGAACCTTTGGAGCATCCTCAAGCAAAATATCTGAGGCTGGGAAAGAGTTTGCATGAAAACTCTTAAATTGAGTGCTCTAACTTGTCCTTGCCTTGAATCCTCTGGTAGTTTCTTGTTAATCATTTATGATTGTGGTCATGGTTGTTAAGCTCCTATCCTTCATTTGTCAAAATGTGAAGGCCCACCTGAACCCCTTTAAAACAGTTTTATTGGATGAGACGGGTCTATAAACATTACAACCTCCATTGAAAAGAAAGCACTCAAAATCATACCTAATCATGGGAGCTCCCCTATGCGGCACCTGTTACCGGGGGATAAGCTGTGGCAGGGTGTCTGCAGATTTTATGACATTATATTTAAGACTTTAAGCCTTTAATGCCACTCGAAATGCTTTTAAAGACCAATGCCGCAGTAAATGCACAATAAAATAATGAAAAATACCTGATTGGTCAAGAATTTAATTATGCACACTGGCAGAGGATTATGTATTCTAGCTTGTAGTATTACTAACAAATCTTATTTGTGATCAAAACATATTTAAGACCCGGGACATGGTTTATCTAATGATATAACCTTAACAAAATTGTTGCAAAAAATTCTGGTTTGTAAAGGATATTGCATAAGTAGACTATGAGCCAGAAAGTGGAATTCTGCAAAACTGTGCACAACTACACTAGCCCTAAAATGACCCAGCAGCAAATTAATTTAAATGTTGAGAAATAAAATAACATGACTATGACATTTAGTACTACAGCCTACTATCCGATGTGATATTATTACATATTCCCCGTATGTTGATGATTGATCATCTTTATAGAATTAGACATAATAGCTTTATCATCTGCTAAATTTAACAAAAGGGATAGCAAGCTATATGATTCTTCACGAATGATCTGAATCTGTTCAAATAGCATATTCATGTAATATCTATTACATTCATTGCTAATAATTATTGAGTTGTTGTGAGGACAAACAGAGAATCATCAATAAACAATACTTTGCCAAATATCAGGAATAGTCCTTTTTTTTCAGACTACCAATAGTAGGCAGGAAGATTGGTTTTGCCTTAATAGGCTAATGTTAACTTATATGGCGACTTGAGTAGTTAAGCAGTATACTGTGACTACCTATGTGGTTGGTTCCCGTTCTCTGCTATGTTTAGCAACTCTTGGATGAAGGGTTGGTGTTGACCGTGTATCATGTTGGGAAGAAGAAACTCAATTTTCTCACTTTGCTGCGCACTGAACTGTTTTTAGATGTCGGGAGCGAGAGTTGCGCAGTCTGTTGCGTTGTAATGCGTTGTCTGACTGATGAGGGTGATCAGCGCAATACTTCATCTGAATTTTTGGATTTGATTAGAAAGCAATTACTTTTAATTATATTTGCAAGTTATTCATTTTCATTATATTAAGGAACAATTCTAAATGTGATAATCTTATCTTCTATTTTGCCTGCAGCATTTTTACGTTCGCATGATAGACTGTGCATAATCAAGTCTTCACAGTGTGTGACTCCAGCTTCTTACCTGGAGCTGTGTACGGCTTGTAAGCACAGCGGAAATCGCTGTGCTCTAGCCATATCTCGTTAAAAGTACACAGGGCTCTCAATTGTCACGCATTGAGCGTGACAGTCACTCATTTCACTCTTTTGTCACGCACTCCCGCCACACATTGTATTTCTCACGCCGAAATGTTTTTGTATAATATATTTAATATGCTGCTCCGCTCTCACTATGGAACCGGCAGGAATTAAGCGCGTCTCCACTGGATTGTCGAGCCTGCCACTTATCAGCCAATCACAAAAAAATAAATGGGCTACACAATAGCCAATCAGAAAATAGCACTATTGTATCGGTGTAAGATTGAATGCAACAACCAATGAAAAAAATCATATCCTGTAAATGTTCTCGTGATTCTCACTGGAAACGACTGGAATTCCAAGCATCAGTTTGAGCACAGTGTAAGTCCTGATCTCCAAATTCACAACTTGTTTGATACGAACAATGACAACTTGTTTGTAGATGAACTCCCTTTACCGGATCAATTTGGTCTTAAGTAGGGACTTCCCAAAACTTGTGAATTCAGAGTTACTCAGAAAAGTACTTTTACTCAAGTAAATGTCCACCTCTGCTAGCCTGTACGAGATGATCGCGCTTGATGTTCTAGAGTAGGGGTGGGCAAACTACGGCCCGCGGGCCAGATGCGGCCCACCGGGTTTGGCCCACTTTGATCTGGCCCACAGTCTACAGACGCTCTTGAGCGTCAAGCGCGATTATATCGCGATTTGCTCGCGAACCGTATATGCTAGCAACTAAAGCTTGGTACCGTTGGAAAGACGAAGATCAGCCAAAAAGAATGTGTTGGCTTATCCATATGGGTTTATCAGAGCCGACAGCTATCGCGCCTCGAAGTCGGTCATGTTTTTTTTACTTTTTTTACTAAACACATTACAGACAGGAAGTAGGGTGTGAAAATGACAAAATAGCAACTCTGAAATGATGTAGGACATCATCCTGCACAAAACCAACATGGTACCAATATGGTTGAAAAGAGGGGGTTCCGCTGATAAAATATTGCCAATGCAAATAATGAGAAGTGGTTTGTCCATGTGGATTAATGACAAGCCGTAGATATCGCGTCTCAAATTTGGGTACTTTTCACTGACTATATTTTGGTAAACTAAAAACATTACAGTCAAACAAGGTTTTACAAAACAAAACATTTATTTTCTGTAGGATACGCACCTAACTGTGTAGGGGGCGGGTTTAATTTAATGAAATAACATTTCCTATTTTTCATGCATCGATATAAAATGTGGCCCTTCATTTGGTTTCAAAAGCTCAACGTGGCCCTCAAGCTAAAATAATTGCCCACCCCTGTTCTAGAGCGTCGGGAGTCTTTGAAGGTCGATCACGTGAATTTGATTGTGGGAAGCCAAAATCGTGATCATGATAAAAAATGTATTAATTGTGCAGCCCTACTGTCTTGAACCAATTTCGAAGGCTATCAAAGATCGCAGCCTTGTTTTTAGTGCTTCCAAATTTTAATGCTGATGCCGAGAGGGCATTTTCGATGGTTGGTTTGAACAAAACCTCAACACAAAACAGCTTGTCTCTGGACGGGACATTGTCCTCAATCATGACCCTAAAAATGGCTAGGCTTGAGCCGAACTGTTTCAAATGTGGAAATTCTTCTACAAGTCTGAGCAATTATTAATAACAACAACCAAAACACTAATAATTATTATTAATGAAACACCCCCATTCCCGCGACCCCTCTAACCCACCCCCCCTTTGACCCCCTGACGAGGGGATGTCACTCTTGCCTGTCTTCAAAACTTGAGAGCCCTGAGTACACTTTCCCATTTTCCACACGTAGGCCTAGCAGAACTTTAACAAACTCTGAGGAGACGCAGATGTATTTCGCGGGCAGGTATTGTATTGCATTTTTCACAGGATTTGTAGTTTTATCACCAAGTACGTATCAACATCAATATCCCCAGAAAGAACGACAACACACCGAATCAACGTTCTGAGGGCAGCTTTCTGCTGGTTTTGTTACTGTTGCACCTTAAAAAATGTCCGTGTGCAAATTAACGTCGTCAAAATGAATGACTCCGCTTTGTAGGCTACGACTCGATATTTTCTCTTTCTGCGGCCAGCGTTTCTGGAAATGAACAAGGTTAAAGCCATTTTCAACACCTGACTAAATTAAATTTAAGACCTCGGATGAAAATCTGGCAATTTTTAAGACGTTTTAAGGCCTTAAATTTAACGTTCAGAATTTCAGATTTTAAAAGACCCCGCGGGGACCCTGTGTGGTGACAGTTTGCCATAAGATATCATGACTAACTCCTACACTGTTTACAACCAGCCTCGGTGACATCCATGTACACAGGAACAACTAAATTCAAAAGGATTTGAATGTTGTACTGTCAAGACCTCCAAATCAGCAAACTGTAGACTCGGTTGCCTCACTAAAAGATCAACATGGCATAGACCAGACATAGTTGGCTCGACATTCATTTTTGTTCTCCATGGAAAAAGTTGGCTGCCACTTGTGGCTAGGTTTCCATAACAATTAGGGAAAAAAAGCCTTTTCTTAGGGTGTTGTGTCCTTCCCCTCCCCAGAGAGAGTATAATAGCACCTCACAGGACACATGGGGGAGAGAGTAGTGGGTGATTTGTAGTTCAGGATTACTGACTGACTGGCGCCACTGATTTCTGGCGTTACAGGCCACTGAAGGCTGCATGCGCGGGGGTCCACCAGAATTAGTTGGAATTGTCTAAAAACAAGATTAATATGTAACGTCATGATCTGAAGCAGTATTCGTTTTTTTCCCCCCACCATACCTCAAGGGCCCAAATATTGTTTATAAAAAACATTTGTTTTCAGTTGAGAGTGACTAACAAAATGGAAGGTATTTCATGCGGAGGGATCAGTGGTTGAGGGTCTTTTGGTAGCATTGAGGCCCTGAGCCATAATGTATGATAGTCTGATCAAGCCCTGCCATACTGACTCAAGCCTGTGATTCACTCTACTGGGCACCATCAACACATGGCTCAAGGAAACGGTTTCTTACACAATTACAGAAACTGTGGAGGAAAGTAGTAAAACAAACAAAACAACAAACCTGGCAGCTGCAGAAGCTTGTTTTCGTTAGTCAGCTCCACATCGTCCTTGTGGGTGCACAGCCTGGTTGCCAGGATACCGTCTCGTTCAATTTTGTGATAGGCGCTCTCCAATAGCTTGGCAGTGACTTCCTCTGTGACTCTGAGGTTGAATAAAGGAAAATTAAATTTTTTAAAACCAGTCTCCCAAAGTTTAAAGGAGCCATTACTTGTCATGCTCCATTGAATGGCTCAGAAACTACACTGTCACATCTGGCATTTTGTCACAAAACCATACATCAGGAATTGATGAGGTATCCCATCCGCCAAAGACATTGCAGTAGCATTTCACACCGAACTTTAATCTGCTGCCTTCAGAGCACATGGACTGCTGCAGCAGCTATTCAAATCTGTCTCAAGGTTTATTAGTAGTTCTGTCCAATAAAGCAGAAAATGAAGGAAAACTGTTTCTCATTTATAGCACACTGCACTACCTGGTGTCAATTTATACAGGAGTTTACTGAGACAGGAGTTTAAGGCTACATAAGAGTAGCATTCATTTGTCCGGCAAGTTGAGCCACTGCCTTTGCTGTATCACAGAAAAAAAGACCAAAAAATGAAAGCCTTAAATTGTATCTTTTTCTGGTGGACCTGGAACACACTGCTGTCAGCAAAAACATTTTGGGTCCTTGATGGAATTTCCTGACCTCCTGCCTCCTTGAAAGTTTAGAGAGTTCCAAAATCAAATTCATTAATTCATTTTCTCATAGAAATTGGAACTTGCGTGTCTTGGAGACTCCCTGCAAAGATGTACAACCGCAAAGATGTTCACTCTACTATATTGAAAACACATTTTTTGATGTATTACATTATGAATGTAATTAATTTCTGAAAATATACATTAATTTCAAATCTTGGGACAGCTAACTGTTTACCACTGTGTAACATCACCTTTTCTTTAAATAACACTTACTAAGCATTAAGGTACTGAAGACACCAGTTGGTTAAGTTTAGCAGGCAGAGGTTTCCCCCCATTATGCATGTCCTCAGCTGCAGACCTGTACTGGGCCTTCGTTGCTTTATTTTGCACCGCTCATTCTCGAATAGACACGTCTGGACTGCAGGCAGGCCATGCTAGCACCCGCACTCTCTGCTTAATGTACATTTCCGCACACTCTGCTTAATGCAACCATGCAATTTAGGCAGAAAGTGGTTAGACATTGTCGTGCTGGAAAATGCAGACATCCGTGGAAAAGAAGTTGGGGATCATATTGTGCTCCAAAATGTGTAAATATCTTTCTGCATTAAAAGTGCCCTCACAGATGTGTAAGTTACCCATGCAGTGGGCACTGACAAACCCATAACAGATGCTGGCATTTGAAATGTTGACTGGTCAGACCACATAATTCCACTGTGCTACTGTTCATCTCAGATGACACCGAGCCCAGAGAAGTGAGCAGCACTTCTGGATAGTGTTGATGTACGGCTTCTGCTTTGCATAGTAAAGCCTTAACTTGCATCTGTGGATGCAGCCGCGAATGGTGTTGACTGACAAAGGTTTACATAATGATTCCCGAGCTCATATCAGAATATACATTATAGACTCATGACGGTTTTTCAGACAGGAAACGTGTATCCAGGACTGGTTTTCGGCCTTGCCCTTTACGCACTAAGAATTTACCAGATCCCTTGAATGTTTTAATTATATAGTGCAATGTAGAAGGTGAAATTCCCAAAATCCTACCAATTTGTCTTTGGGGCATGTTGTTCTCAAAGTGTTGGATTATTTGCTGATGCATCTACAGGCAGATTGGTGAGCCTCAACTCATCCTTGCTCTTGAAGGTCTATTTTGGAGACTCCTTATATACTTCGATTTACAAGACTGCCTCACCTATTTCATAATCACCTTCTTATTTAAACTTGGCACATAGCTATTAGTCCTCAAACGCCCCTGTCCCAACATTTTTGGAACATGTTCCATGAATCAATTTCAAAGTAAAAGTTTACCATAAAAAACTATGCAGTTGATTAGGTAAAACATTGTATAGCATTTTTGTTTAAATACAAGTCAAACTATATTTACAAATCACTACTGTGTGTTCTTATTAGCATTTTCCATACTGTCCCTACTTTTTCAGAATTGGAGTTGTACAATTAACTTTTACTCAAATTAAAAAACCCTACAGCATGTGAAAATACGACAATTTAAATACTAAAATCAAAATTTAATTTTGCATGTCACCCTCTCGGCATGCATTTCATGAACAAGAACAGAGAGAAGGCTGCTTCAGACTAAAATTTACCCAGTAAATCAGGCACAGAAACAACCATGTCCAGCATACTGTACCTGCCCACCCTCACCGCCTGCAGGAGGGATATGAAGGACTGGTCTGTCTGCCGGCGCACCTCTGTCAACTCCATGTTCAGATGGATGACCTTCCGCCAGCTTTTAGCCTAGAAGTCCAGTAGAGGTTTAGTACTTTAAATGTCATTTTATCATACCAGACAGGTAAATTTGGTTTTGCTGGACTATTTAAGAAACCAATCATGCTTTTGAATTATATGTACATCAGCCGCGGTCGGTGAATCTTAATTGGGGAGGACGGGCTCGTATTACGCTCAGAACCGGAGTGAATGGAATGTGTGCAAATCAAAAAAACAATTGGTTTTGTTCGTTGCGCACCATTCCATTCACTCCGGTGCCGAGCGTAATACGAGCCCGTCCTCCCCAATTAATGTCCACCGACCGCGGCTGATGTACATGTAATATATTAGGAGAATTAGGAAAAGGCCACCAACAGCCCATTGATGAAGAAAGTTGAAAACAATTTGTTTAACATCCTGTTAACAGACGTTTCTAGCAGAACCCGGAGTGGTATTCTTGCATAAAGCTACATGTTTTTGCAGTGACAACATTTCTAAAATCAGGTCATCCCACATGGTGTCACAACTTATTTGTGAAACATTGCTTTTAATCAGAGGTTCATTACGACCAGGCTGCCTGACCTGGAAGCAGAAGCTGGCCTTGTCTTTTCCCCTGGACACCGGAGGCAGCTGGAGGAAGTCCCCACACATGATCAACTGGATCCCCCCGAACGGCTCCGTGGATCGCCTGACTGACCTGGAGTTGTGGATGTGCCCACCAAGATCAGAGCAGAATGAGTGTACAGACAGTTAGAATACCAAACCCATATCCAAAGGTTGCTAGATCTAATCCCAGATACAGTCAGACAGTTAACTTTAATTGCTCTCCAGGCACCCAAGTCCACCAGCATCTGTCCAATTTAGAGTATTTGGGTTAAAGTGAAGTCAATTTTTTATAATTAATATTTTAATTTCATTCAAATGACACTAGGAAACAGGCTAGAAAGGCAGGTATGCAGAGGGAAACTGACAGGGGAAATGAGCACTTCAGAGTCAGGGGCCCAGATCGCTACACAAACAATTTTGATTGGACCTTATGGCTAGGGTATTTTCATCGTCAAATTTCAATGTATTGACACCCACAGTAAAGTTGAATGATTTGATTGTGATTTGCCCATACATTATTATTAAACCCAAACCCAAACGGGGAATGAACAAGCTTTGCTCCCAGTACCTGGCTATGGCCTCCAGCTTGTCAAAGAATTGGGCCTCCACCATGGAGATCTCATCAATGATGAGGTGGCGACAGCTGGTCCAGTGCTGCAGCACACCGGGCCTCTGCGCCAGCTCAATACATTGCTCCAGAGGGGCAGAGCCAGACCCGATGCCTGAGAGAGAGAGAGATGTGGTAAGGGGAGTTTAAAGACAACAAAGAGATGGGATTGGAGATGGAGAGAAACCATGGGATAATGCAAGAACTAGTAAACTATTGTCATGTATGTGTAAATCAAAACACGGAGAACAGTGTCATTTCTAAACAGACAACTGTCAAACACCTGTGCTTCACTGATTTGGTGACTAACCAGCAAAGTTGTGCAGTGTCGTTCCCCCAATGTGACAAGCTGCCACACCCGTGCTGGCCGTGGCATAGGTGCGTTTTGGTGGCAGTGATCCCACAATCCTCTTTAACAGGAAGGACTTTCCTGTGCCTGAACAAAATAAGACCACACACAGCAACGGGTCACGCTGTTAGTTCTTGATCAGGCAGAACTAGTTGCTCTTAACCGTATGTATGCATGCATCAAACATATTCAACAAAAAAATGATGTATGCAGCTTTATATGACAAATACCTGCACTGCCAGTGAAGAAAACGTTCTTCCCACTCAAGACAGCACTTAGGACAGCCGCTTGTTCTTTGTTTAACTTGCGTGCTGTTGGTAGAGACAGGACTGGCTTTTTGTTCGGATGTGCCTTCACCTAAAAATAAAGCATAGTGAAAACATTCAACATCAAATTCCAGCAAATGTTGGGCATTAATCTTAGGTCATACCTAATGTCAGGTGAATATAAGATTAACTTCATCCAATGCATGTGGACTACCATGGATCTCTAGTCCAAACGTCATCCTGAAGACCAGTGACCCAGCGCCCACAGGCTCTGAACTAAACTCACCGGACTGGAGTCACAATCGTTCCTAGGCCTCTTGACTTGTTGTCCCTGCAGTCCTGTAGTAGTCTTATTGCCATTCCTCACTGCCAGGCCTTTACAGGATACAGGAGCATTCATTTTGCTCCTCAACTCGTTGGCCTTCAGTAGGTCCTTCTGCTGTAATGGGCTGATAGTCTCAAAGCTGCGAGGCAGACACGCTTTCAGCTTCTCTCGGTCTGTGATGGGCTTGCTAGCTTTCCAGGCCTGGTGTTTGATACTTAATGTCTTTAGGAAAATGTTTAGTAGGTGGGGCGGGCAGTCCGAAATGAGAACTTGGATATTTTCCGGGAGCAGTTTGACGGTGCACTTGCCATCCTTGGCAAAACGCGAGAAAAGCTGGAACTCTTTCAGAATGTGACTTTGGTATATTTTGCCATCGTGAACGCGCAACATAATCTCTTGGAACTCGTTGCGCCCCAAAAGAACAGTGGCCTTCCGAATAACTTCTCGTTTAGTGGCCTGGCCAGAAGAGTTGATGCGTTCCACAACAACACTACATTGGACCTGAAAACCTTCTTCCCCTTGCAACATTGTGCGTGTTCTGGTGAGAAGGTAAACAATTGTAATTAGCTAGCGCCAGTTATTAATTCATAGAATCGGTTATTTGGACAATGGGCAAAGCCGACTACTCTCCAAATGATAGATGACGATTACTTAATCAAGTCACATGAAACAAAAAGACTGATCTAACAAATCTTGTCAGCAGGCTAAATCGTGGCAATCTAAAGTTTCTCGAATCATACAAAATCCACGGCTGTTTAGTAAATGTTCTAATCAGCAAGTCAAACAATCACGATTGAATTAAGCTATTGCTTTGTTGCAATTTAAATAAATGATTACACTGCGGTAGTATTTTTATTTTGTATTAACTAAATGTTTAGGTCAGACCAAAGCAAAGTCTTTAAATTATGGTTTATAACACTGCCGAACACAAAATATACTGAACACAAAGAAGCAACTACAATATAGTATTCAATTCTAGCAAGATTATGCATTTGTAATATTCACTAACAGAGCATACAACCCAAAACCTATGCTAGCAACAGAATCATCTTTATAATTGACGTATGTTGACTCACCTCTTTAAAACATATAAAGCCTGACTCAAGTCTTACTAGCTTTTTCTTAAGTAAAAGCGTTTTTCAAATGTCTCGGTGTGTGTAATATAAACCAATGGCAGCGCAACATGTTTTGACCAATGACAGAAGGGTCCTTTAAAGTATTAACCAGTGAATCACTGGTGTTGATTAAGTCTCCGCCCATACAAATTCAATATTTGGCCAATCGCTGCGAATATCGTTGCATACGTCATTGATTTTGGTCCACATGTTTTCATCAGATACTTTGGACGAGGTATTTTATAGTGATGGGAAGTTCGATTCTTTTTACTGAATCGTATCTTTGAATCTCGTTCATTCAAATGAACGAATCATTTTGATTCGTATCGTTCATTTGCGCATGCGCAGATCGAAATGAACGAAAAGAATCAGTATACTGATCCGTACCGTATGTACTGGATCATAGAAATAAGCCTTCGCAAATCCAAAAACATTTAAGAT
>JACXGM010014132.1:0-22368 GCA_016801145.1 Umbra pygmaea
GGCACGGTTGGAACAACATATTCTCCCGGACAGCGCTGCAGTGAAATGCTCTTGTTTTTGTTCCCTCCCCCCCATCACCAGACACCTGGTGTTTGACTCTGCCTGGGACAAGACCAAGGCTGCCCCGTATCGACATCCTGCGGACTTGTCACCTTGGGATTGTTGCCAGACACAGAAATCTCCAGGCCTACACACACACACAAACTCTCACACACATACAGATACACCTCCCTCGCCCCCATCCCCCGCCTTCGCAGCTTCATACCCGCCAGCCTGATAAGACGGGTCTCTGGATAGCGCCTATGAAGGCTGCAATCAAGATGGGTGCCTATCTGGCTGGTTTCCCTCATTGCCCTTTTTCCCGCTCCCCACCACCCCTGTTGCAAGTCCTGTTCAGAGTGTGTACTTGACTGTGCTAAAATTGCTGAGGTGTTTTTTTTTCATGTTACCACACTGTACCCCTGAAGGGGCATAATATAGGGCTGACTTTTTTTTTTACCCTCATCTTTCCTCATGTAATGCTGTATTGTTTTTCTAATCCCTGTCTTCCTGTTCTGTCTACCTGATGTGATGTTTGTATGGACAGGTTGATGGCCAATTTCACTGGTTACTTGTGACTACATGACAATAAAGTTGAAAGTTGAGTTGAGTTGATATGTTCCCTAACTCTAATATTGGGATGTTTTGGTTTGAAGATGGATTTGAAGAGATACTTTGTGGGCAGGTGTAAACAGGTACTATGGTCTGAAGGTGAGTATTGGATGTGTACTTGCTTGAATGTATACATGAGAGATGACAGGGCCTAAGTGTGCACCAACCGTACATCTCAGAATTTCTATTTTGAAAACCTGAATTACATTATATGCCAACATATTTAGGTTTTTTTACGTTTGAACTGCACGTTTTGTTATTAGGCTATATTTGTACTTATATTACGTTGCCCCTGTACATTTAGTTTAGCGGATTTTTGCGAGAACATTCCACACATTCCATACATTCCATAGCGTTCGAAATTATATTGCAACATTCACAGTTAACGTCAAGTATGAGGATACTAACGGTTAAGGTTAGACATTAGGTTACTAACGGTTAAGGTTAGATATGACGTTACTGAGGTTAAGGTTAGGATTAAGGTTAGGGTTAACATTGCAAAAAACGACAATCGTCTGTCTGCATGACGCAGGCAATGTAGAACAAAACACGCACAAAGTGCCGGTCTGGATTTGAACTCACGAACACTGGCATACAAGTCGCTGATTTATACGCCCATCCACCATCCCTGACCTCCGCCCTAGCAAAAACTACGCTATTTACAGGCTACGTCATGATTTTCA
This sequence comes from Umbra pygmaea, assembly GCA_016801145.1. Classification (NCBI taxonomy): domain Eukaryota; kingdom Metazoa; phylum Chordata; class Actinopteri; order Esociformes; family Umbridae; genus Umbra; species Umbra pygmaea. The sequence goes on from JACXGM010014132.1 coordinate 1,335, forward strand.
TATGTTAATACTTAAAGTTATTCGAGTGTTCAATTTAGTTCCCTACAAACGTAATTGACCCTCTAATGCGTTCATATTTGACATATTTCGGTTTTACAAAATAGTTCCCTCAGAACGTATTTTATGTGATTTAGTGCTGGCATGCACGCACGCACGCACACACACACGCTCCAGCTGTGTTAGGGTGTGTGGTGAATGCATCCCCAGGAGGGTGTAGTGCATCCTGACCTCTGCGTTCTCAGTCTGGGGTTATTAACACACATACACCTGCTCTTCGTCCTCGTCACATTCTTAGTATTTCTCCCCGGGGTGTATCAAGCATGTCGCGTGTTGGCGTTTGTGGTGTTGACCTCGTATCGGCATGGAGACCATGACTGTGGGCCTGATGTTGCATGCAACATCACCTCACTGCTTCACTGCCCCTGGGTGGGACTGAGAAAGACCTGTCAACTAAAAAGCACAGTCTGAATGTGTTTACACTCCACTAGAGATATAGAGAAAAGATAGCAAAATGGTCCGAGTGAGTGAAAGAAATAAAGAGAAAGTAAGGAGAGACGGAGAGATAAAAAGTATAACTGACAGAAACTAATAGAGAGGCTTTGCGTCCCAATTTGCATACATTGCATACTATAGTATGTCAGATTAAGATTAGTACATAGTACGCCCAAACCATAGTACGCCAAAAAAAGTTTGCCAAAAGTCCCTGGATGTTACTACGTTTGGTGGATTTTTGTAGCATGCAACCATGCATGCTTTTTGGTACATTTGGTACATTTCCCAGAATGCCCTGCACCAGGAAATAGGGGAGGTTTCTCTCAACTTTTCACAGGACAAACATACCGTATTTCCTCATGTAAAAACCGGGGCCTTTATTTACCTCTACTGCAGAAGGTAACCAGCTTTTAGAAGCAGGCTTTTGTTAGAGGCAGGCCTTTATTTCTTATTCCCTCTGTTTGATAAGTATAATTGGCTAAATTTTAGTGTCAGTCCTTGTTAAAGTTTGCCTTTTTATTGCTGCATTACATTGTTAACACAATCTCAACACTTCTTGTAACTGTTCCAATAAGTAGTTGAAAAAAGACTCAATTGCTTGCACCGAATGGGAGCCGTGTTACTTCCAATGTTACTGCCATCTACCTGTATGTTACTACAAACAACACCAGGCTGAGTAAAACATACAGCTGCATTGACTGAAATACCAGTAAGACAATAATACTTAGTGATACTAATTCCTGCTCCCGCGAGCCGCCATTCCGTAAATATTCCATCCAACCACAGTTGCCACTACTTTGAATTAGCGTTTCATCCTGGTAATGAGTTGGGTTACTTGTGCTAAATTAGGTTTGGAACAAAAACCTATGGAATGGCGGCTTGCAGGAACAGTGAGTATCGCTGCTTTAGATAAATTCCATAATCCAGAAAATACGAAGTGTTGAAAATAGCATGAATATATTGTTTAATCTATTAACTTAAAAGTGGTAAAAATGTACATTACGCTTAACTGGAACGCACATTATATGAAAGGCCCCTAGGAGAGGCCCGGTGTTTAATTGAGTACCGGTTTTTATTTGAGGAAATACGGTAATATGCTAATCTTGCTAGCAATAATTACACTTCATAAATAACTAGTGTTGTAGTCAAGACCACCTAACCCGAGACAATCGCTGCGTCTCAATACGCATAGTATGCATACTAAATAGTATGCCAGACTATGATTAGTATGTCCCAAACCATAGTACGCAAATATAATATGTCAGTAGTCCCCGGATGGTCTACTATTTCCGGGGGATTGTCGAAGTATGCAACATTGCTTGCGTTTTGGCCTGATATAGACCACAGTCCTTTGCGACACAGAATAGGAGGGGTTTCCCGAAGCAGGTCCTTCTCTGGCTGTCTTTAAATGTAAGTATCCAAAAGTTAGGTAATAATAAACATGTCATTACATGAGTTTTTTTGTTATTGTACCAATATTAAATACATTTTAAATTAAATGTGAACCGTTGTGCCAAATGTTTAATGTTCAAACTTCGCGGGCTTCATCGCTTGTGGAAGTGGTCTAATTTTAGATGCAACGTTATGACGCGTTAGTATATCCCAATTGCTAGCATACTCGCTTACTATATACTTAATAGTACGTACTTTACCACCACATGTGTAGTATGTACTTTTAGTATGTAGTATGCATATTGGGATTCAGCCCAAGACAAGACCAAGACCGGAGTGTATCGAGACCGATACAAGACCAAGACTATTAGGGGCAGAGACCAAGCCGAGACCAAGACCGAGTCAAGACCAAGACCAACGCCCCGCACTACATGACACAATAAATTGTGAAACATGATCAAAAGAGCTTCTCAAATTGATCTGAAAGATTCACATTCCCATAAAAACAACTAGATATTAAACACTCAAAGCTGAAATAAACTTTACCATCTGTATTTAATACTCCTGGGTGACCATCATTGAGTACAGAATGTAAAATAATTATTAATTGTTCATCACTAAAGTCTTCACTTTTCTCCGCCTTTTATCAACAATACATAAAGTTATGTTGTTTTTAAACCAACAACAATCCTTTTTTTTCAAAACCACATAGCTAAATGTGTGAAATGTTTAAAATGCAGAAAAGCTGTGTATTGTAATGAATACAGTAATTCTGTGAAATGTTGATGTTTAGGAACAACTATTGTAAGTAAATATAAAGTATTTTATAGCTTTAATGTGTAATCAAAGCAACAAAATATATCTAATACAAAGAGGTCAGAAAGTCAGTGGCCTAACTGCACGTGATTTATAAAAGTACAAAATTGATTTAATTGGGAGCAGTTTCATCAAAAAGTAAACACAAAATAAATGAATGGTATTTTGGCCATCACATTTTTCAAATAGGTAAACAAGGAAGTTAAATGATTGATATGGTATGAGCCAGAGAGTGTGTGCTGGTATAAAGTAATATATTTGATCTGCAACTGTAAATTGGAACTTAAAAATTAGCTCTCTGAAAGTAACGTGCCATGTGCCATACAATAACCCATTTTATTTAGTCATTTCTCATACAATTTCAGGCGCATTACTCAGTCTCCACTCTATGCTCATATTTCTACTTTAGCTCTCTCACCCAAACGAGGGAGCATCACCTCGGCGCGTAGCTTTAATATCGGGAGCTGTATGCAGGTCGATGTAACTTAACATTAGCTACACACGTGCAGCAGTTTGTCTACATTACTCATCGATCAAATAAGACTATGGTGGGACAAAAATTCACACTTCTCGAGTGGAACCGGTTTTCATTCCCCATCCGAGGCAGGTTGCTAACCTTAGTTAGCCAGCTTTGGTAAACATCACTCTTATAGCTTACCTTCTTTGTGCTTCCTTTCTAAGTGACGATAAAAGTTTGACGTAGTCCCCACCATCTCTGAAATTGAAGCACTGTGGTATTTACAAGAAGCTGTATGCTTTCTTCTGGATGTTGTTTTACAAATATATTCTTTATGATTTTTGTAGCCGAATTGTATTACTGAAGATTTTGCAGACACCTTCTCCTGCTCCCAGACAAATACAGCTCACTTTCTTGGGAGTGCGAGTGAAAGGGGGTGGGGATGGGTGACGGCGGTAACAAAAATACATAATTAGCCATGAGTCACGTTATTGCTTGGATTTGAATCAGTACGTTTTACATTCAATAAAAGCAAAGATGTTAACAAAAAAATAGACAGTATACTGGCAATTTAGTGATATTTCCACAGTTATGGTCTTCACTGGTCTTGAAAAAAAGTCCAGAGTCCGCAATGTCCGAGACCGGGACAAGACCGAGTACAAATGCGGTCGAGACCGAGACCATTAAAAAGTGGTCTCGAGACCAAGACCGGTCTCAAGTACTACAACACTGTAGATAACTCAATGGATTTGGCTAACTGTGCAGTACAAAGATACTATGTGCCACCAATGCTAGCTAGCTACTGTTTACCAGTGACTTTTTGCTAGCATTATTAGAACAATGTTTAATGCTGGCCAGCAAAGCGTTTGATTGTAATGTCTATTTCAAGATGCAATTTAATGATGGGGTAGAATGTCCCAATACTGGCATACTTGCCTACTATATATTTAATAGTAAATACTTTACCATCAGTAGTGCAGTATGTACTTGTAGAATGTGAATTGAGATGCAGCCAGAATGTTTCCTTTAAACAGCATTTAGGGTTAGGTTCTTTGGATAGGACCATTTTCGTAATGTTGCATTAGATATGCTGATACCTCAGCCTAGAGTCACAACCTAAGTGGCAACATGTTTAGAGTAGTGTAGATAATGCGTCTGTTTTCTACAAACCCACATATGCCCCCCCAGTCATCCATCTCACACACCTCTGCAAAAACCTGCAGCTGAAACAGAATAAAAAACTCTCCCTTTGGCTTCACTCCTTCTTGTTCTTTCCTCTCATCTCTTATCTTCTCCTCTCTCTTCTTCTCTCTTGGTCTGCTGTTTCCACTTCCCCCTCTCATTTTCTCTCTTCCTCTCCATCTCTCTCTCACTTCCACCCCTCTTCCTCCCCTCAGCGATGGTGTGGTGTAGGCCACCATGTCTGGGTGTAAGTCTGTGTTCTGTTATTACTCGGTGTGCCTTATTGCACGTTATCGCGGACGGCCACCTTCACTGGGAGTCAGCTCCTCATTGGTTTAACAACAGTCTCTGGATCAGTGTTTAAGCTCTCGCAGGAGAAACGGACGGCTGATCTGGGGCCTGTCCTGCTTTCTCAAGCCTCTGCAACAAAGTATCAGAAACCTTCCCTCCCGTTGGATTATGCAAAGCTGGAGGAGCAAGCCGACTCTCCCCTCAGCTGGAAGGGGAGGGCGAGAATTTAAGTGAGCGGTGGCTGTTTCCCTTAGGGAGTTGTCAGGATGGATATTCTTGCCTCACGCTGGAAGGTTGCAGCATCGAAGTTAAGCTTTGACCAAAAGAAATGCATTATGCGGATGGTGGATGTAATTTTACACAGGGTTCTGGCCAAACATTGATTATGCGGTCTGTATGGCTCAGATCGCAGCACTAGCAAAGCCACAAATGTGGGTTCTTATCCTGGGGCCCCCATATATAAACTTGTATTCAACCAGGGCTGTATAGAAAAAGCAGCCAATTGTCATACTTGAGTAAAAAGTAGTTGTACCTTTAAAGAAGGTGAGAATGTCCACACCTGTAGAATTATCTTTATATACAGCTCTGGAAGAAATTAAGAGATCACTGCAAATCTATCCCCAGTGAAAACCTCTGTAATATGATCAAGAGAAAGATGGACGGTAACAAGCCATCAAACAAAGCAGAGCTGCTTGAAAATTAGCAACAGGAGTGGCATAAATTCACCCAACATCCATGTGAAAGACTGATGGAGAGCACGCCAAGATGCAATAAAGCCAATGATTATTATTATTACTGTATATTATTATTCCACCAAATACTGATTTCTGAACTCTTCCTAAGTTAACACATTAGCTTTGTGTTGTTTAAAAATGAATATGAACTAATTTCCTTTGCTTTATTTGAGGTCTGACAACAGTACATCTTTTTTGTTATTTTGACCAGTTGTGATTTTCTGCAAGTAAAGGTTCTGAATGAAAATATTTTTATTTAGAATTTGAGGGAAATGTTGTCAGTAGTTTATGTAATAAAACAAAAAGGTTTATTTTTGTCACAATTTGCCATGTGTGTTCTGTCTGTCACTTAGTAGATCTAGTTTCCTACTGTCTCCATGCCTGTGTTTCAATTTCTCCTGGACTATTATCTAATTTACCTGATCAACCTATGGATTGTCTTGTTCTGTCTTTAACTATTACACCTTTTACCCCTTAGCTCATTAGTACATTTATTTAGTCTTCCTCTGTTTGCTAGTTCACTGCCAGCAGCATAGCGCCCTGTACTACTCTGCTGGTTTGCTTCTAAAGCCAGGCAGGGTCGATCCTGGTTAGTCCCTGGATGGGAGACCAATGCTGCTGGAAGTGGTGTTGGAGGGCAAATAGGGGGCACTCTTCCCTCTGGTCTAAAGACCATTCCCAATGCCCCAGTGTAGTGATGGGGACATCTGCCCTTCGTAGGTTGCTGTCCCATAAAAGGGTGTCCTGGCTCTTTGGGGTCATTAAAGATCCCATGGCACTTACTGTTCAAAAGAGTAGGGGTGTTAACACTGGTGTCCCGGTGTGCAATCTGGCCCTCATACCATCATAGCCACCTAATCTTCCCCAGCTTTCATCCCCTCTTTCATCCTCTTTCATCCCCTTCCCTCTCCCACATCTTCCCAGGCCGTTGCTGTTTTGAGAAGCTGTTCTCTACGGTGGCCCAGGAGGGCACAACAACATTAACAAAGCAAACAAATTTTACAACACAACGACATTAACCTAGAACACAACAGCATTAATAAAAAAGAAACATATACTAAAATGCTGCATTTGAGAAAACAATGACATACAACACCAGTTCTACCAGTGTATACAGTGAGTATCTTCAATAGTGTTGTCTTGTATAGTTTGTTTGGTCTAACTGTGTATTAAAAGCCTTTTATTGCCCTTGAGATAAATGTTTTCCTACTATTACCCCAGACAGTGACAATTTTACTCAAACACATACCTATCAGTAGTAAAAACAGAGATACTGATGATTTTGTAGTGGTCTCTTCATTTTTTCCAGAGCTATATATATTTATATATATAATCAATAATTTCATATTATTTTATCACCCAACCCTAGTTTGATCCCATGCTGCAGCAGTAAATGAGCACGGTTAAGCGGACTAGAACTGCGGAGCACCCCAGGCCAGCAATAGTAACCTTCTGAAACATTGAATAGGAGACTGAGTGATCAGCACAGTCCAGAACAGTGAGTTCTCCCTGCAGCCTGAGTCCAGTCTCGTGCTGCCGTAGCTGCATCTGTCTGACACTGAGGAGTGCTGTCCTCCATGTTGGATGAGGTGGTCCATTATGGGTGACAGAAGCCTCTAGGAACACATGGGGGGGGGGGCATGAGTGGTGGTCACTGGCTCAGTCTGTCAGTCCATGTCCATCTGAACTCAACTGGCTGCACAAGTCAGTGAGATTCAGTCAGATAAAAAAATATCCTCATGAAGTGTGTCATCAGTGTCTCTGTCCGGTGGGATTATTCTCTACCTCCACTCTAGTGAGAGGACTTTGCTTGCAAAACTCCAATCATTTCACTGACACTGTTAACCGTGTCACAGAAAAGAGATGAAAATGCTTGTTTACAATTTAAATGGTAAAATGTGCCGTTTCTGGAGATGTTCAGTTGCTCTAGAAACATATAGCATGGTCGCTGTAAAGAACGCCTGTTCTGAATATGTTCAAAATGTTTAGCATGTGGATTGGTCCGGTAGCAATGTAAGTCCTCAAAGCATTTAATATATTCTCAGTATGATAACATTGTGTGTTTGGGTGTAAAATCTCATCCACTTCAGTAGACTTGTTCTTCATTTTTTATAAATCCTTTTTCTGGATATGCACACTGACAAACAGATGTTGAATCTTTGCTAGGGGCCTCTCGCTTTATGACCACCGGCAGAGTGTAAATGTCAATCACTTAAAGCTTGGTTGAATATGCATAGCCAAGCTCTCCATCATTTTCCTCCCACTCAGTAGCAACATTACACATATGTCCGAGATCACTACGTGTTTTGTCACGAGAGAACACTGATTGGTTTAATTAGTGTGTAAGGGTTCAACATCCTCACTGTGGGCTGTTTCTACGTGCATGCCGCTGGATTGTGCTGAACTGTAATTCATTCGATTTATCAATGCATACACTTAATATGAACGTATGGTAATGTTGGAATACTACCCATTTCAGAGATGCCTGACCCAGAGACTACAACATCAGAGAAACACACACACCTGACATGGACATAGCAGTGATTAAATCAGAGCAGCACCATTCCGTCCATTGTAGGCTAATGCTAAGTGATCTGATGTCTGCAGGCACTCTGGTCAATGCACTGTAGTCAGCAATTGTGCATCACACACACACACGCACACATACACATGCATATGCACGCACGCACGCAGGCATGCACGCACGCACGCACGCACGCACGCACACACACACACACACACACACACACACACACACACACACAAACTCGAATTCCAATCAAAGTGAGGACTTCTAAATGATTTTGAAGAGTGAGGATTTTCTAAATGAGTGTTTCTTTCTGTGATGTAGTAGGGTAGGTAAGCTGATACATCTGTACAGGGAATACCTCTCAGTACACAACTGGTAATCTCCTGTATGACATTCATTGACTATTGCTGTTTACGATTATGGGAAATATTCTCCCATATTTTGGCCCCTATTAACAAATTTGAGTTAGAGTATGCCTATTACTTATTTTAGGGTCTGCTCCGCTCTTTCTGATGGATAGAAATGGGAATAGTATCAACCTCAGTTACATTTGATTTAGGAAGAAGGATAATACAAATAGACATTGTCAGTCCACAGAAAAGGCTTAGTTTAAATTTGCATAACAGCAGAGACAATTTTTAAACATTGGATTTTGCTCTCTTAGCCTGCTGGCAAACCAGTTTGGATTTAAATACTATTGAGGCTTTAAGTGAGAGGTTCAAATCTTTTATATTAAGAGTTTTAGTCCCTGAGATTAACACTATACTTGTTATATAAATAGCTCCACTTTTATTTGTACTTTACTATTACAATATTTTGACATCTACTTTTCTACATTCCTCAAAAGAATGATGGATTTCATTCCTGTCATCCAAAAGTATTTATATTTTGAATCCTTAAAATTGTCCAACCCTGATGCGGTCTGTGAGCTCATGTCAAGAAATGTTGCGAAATTTTCCTGACACCCAAAACTACTTGCTACATTTTTAATACTTAGCAGAACAGCAACAATGTGAAATTTCAACATGATCTGTCAGGTAATGTCAATATTCAAGGTTGATCCAGTGGTTGATATATTGTAAAGCCTAGGGGAATGTCAAATTCAATAGTTCAAGTGGTAACTAAAACATATAGGGTAAAAAGTTCAACTAACATAATTTTACAGGGTAAATAATACCATTTGACACCTCACATAAGCTTACTGAGCTATCACGACTTGAATAAGGCTGCAGGTCACTTAATAATTGAAAGTGTTCATTAATGTTTTACATAGTGGTTACACTAATGCTTTTGACACACATGTCTCAGTGATTCTCTGGTATGTGTGCTATTTCTGTTTTGTGCGCCTGGTAGTCAGACAAAAGAGACAGGTACTGTCAATACACATTTATAAGTGTTGCATGATGCTCATTACGATCTGTTCACTGTGTACCAAATATACCAAATATTATTAGAACAGACTCTCATTTGCAGTGATGGGACAACATTTATTATGGACAAAACTTGATTTAATTAGTAAGAAGCAGTGTATGTAGAGGGAAACAGATAGTAAAAGGCACAGACAGTCGTCAGAGTCAGGGCTCGAGCCCCAGATGCCAGGAGAAATTCGTGCTCTGGAGTCTGGAGCTTAGACTTCTACACCAAATTCTGGAACAACAACTTATCTTCTTATTAAGAGTGTAGGCATCCTGTATGATAACAGGCCACATTAAAGGATCCATTGGTTAAATGAAAAGTGAAATTGTAGAAACAAATGAAAACTATAGCTGTCAAATGATTAAAATTAATTGCGATTAATTGCATTTTCTTCTTTAGTTGATCGTCATTAATTGCAATTTTAGGATATGTTCAAATTTGGCCCTAAATAAACTTTTCTGTTATAAAAGCAGTATGTTAGGATTAAAATACTACTGGAAAATATAGGCAGTGCTTAACTAGGAATTATTTCAATGCAGTAGATGTCTTTTTCCAAGTTGGTCCATGAAACTAGGTTGTTATGGCATATAAATGTTGACCCTCAAATTACCCATGTAAATCTAAATAGAATTTAGGTGGACTCTGATCCCATAACTCTACTATCTCCTACCACTGTGCTCTTGATCAAGGCAACATAGAGAATCAACGCTCTATTAAGCTAAAGTATAAAATTCAACTGCTCTATCTGGAGAGAAGCTGGATGTGCAGGCATTTGATCCAACCATTGTCATGGTCTTGTCCATCAGCTCATGTTTACTAGAATGTGGTTAAAATGGGGCTAGGTCACCATTGAAGGATCTAACATTACAAATACATACTTAAATCTTTATTACATGACAAATTAAGTCAATGGGGATTTAAATGTATAATGTAGGCTACAATACTTGAAAAAAAGACAAATGTATAAAGTAAGGAACGGAGGTAGACATCTACAAAAATTAAATCTGAGGGAGCTGTAAAACTTACACATATGCTCTGATGAAGGCTTGCAGCCGAAACGCGTAAGCAACTTATTTATATTATTTTCAATTGCCTCCATGTGAATATAGCAATATTGGTGCTCAACTATATTCCGTCCATTAGAAGTAGGTGTGCAACCTTGCTCCGTCTTGGAGTACTAAACCTCAGTATACACTATTTAGGTTAGCACCCAAAAGTCAAGTCTCTTGTGTGAGCGCATTTCCTTTTCATTTTTCTACAGTATGGAAGTTGTTTGTTAATTCTGCAAATGTAATGTTTTTGTAGAACCACAACATTTCATAGGGACTTTAACGCTTAGATAAATAAACATTACACTAATGTACCGTACCATTCTACAAGATAGGTTTTACAACTTACTATTTAGTTTCTTCTCTATCATTGTCACATCCAACCAGTGGGGGCTGGTTTGCATGAACTGAGTTATGAACTCCTTTAATACATTTTTAGTTGAATAGTGATGTTTAGTTTGATTTCTATGTTGTGTTCTTATTCAGTGCTTGCACATTGGTTTAGTTTATCTTTTTCCACCTGTGTAAATAACCGTTTAGGGGTTTGCCACGCCTCTCGCTAGTGTGTGTTACTGGTAGGAGCTTAGGTTAGGTGAGGCTAATATTGTATAGGTGGGAATGATTAATGATCGCGAACAGCTGTGTCCTCTTAGTTAGGTTAGAGTATAGTATTTAAGCAACCTACACGAAAGAGAGGCGTGGATCATTGTAAAAGAAGTCAGGTCTGTGAATGTAAGTCACGATTGATGAGTACCTTTGCTGTGTTATTTTTCATATATGTGCGTTACTGTTGTTTAGGCTTGCGGACTTCCACTGTATGGACTTTACTACATTCGATGTAAGTAATTAGGAGAGACGTTTGTTTAGTGTGCCTATTACCAGAGAGAGAGTATTACACACGTTCGGTGCCGCGGATAAGAGCACTGTAGATATGTATTCTTCTGACGTTGTGTTAAAGTCTTCTCTGTCCATTGTGAACAAGTCTGTATCGAAGTCTGTATATTTCCGAGTAACCTGCGTATTAAATAAGCAACACCCTCTACCTGCCTGCGTCCTCTTCTTTCCATTATACCATTAATTTGTGACAGAATGATCCACCATAAGAAGAGAGCTCCCGGACACAAAGGCAGTCATCAGTTACGGAGACGGCTGAGGAGGAATTCCAGGGTGTTTGGTGCTACCCCGCCGATGTGGCCATATGGGGACAATTTAACACCAGCCCCTGCCACCACGCCTAAGCCCTGGATGTGCCCCGATGAGAAAAGGAGCTGGGCCTCTTCTCCTCTGAAGAGGAGAATGAAGAGGAATATAGGGAGTAGAACTGGGGTCTCCCCAAGGATTGTTTTGGGGGGGCTATGAGGAGTGGGGACGCGTGTCCACACCCCCATTTGGCAGCACTGCTCTGGTGGAACAGCCAGGGCTGGCGGCATCAGCACCATATAAAGACCCTATGGCTCCGTGGTACCCACCACAACACCAAGGTGGGTATACTCAGAGGTTCCACCACCCACTGAGCCCATCCCGGAGCTGCTGCTGCCATATTCCCTTCATGCCCTGGCTGAAGATGGAGAAGAGCAGTGCCTGGAGCAGGGCCCAGCTCAGCCGGCCCTCCAGGACGAGGCCCCAGCTCAGCCGGCCCTCCAGGACGAGGCCCCAGCTCAGCCGGCCCACCAGGACGAGGCCCTAGCTCAGCCGGCCCACCAGGACGAAGCCCCAGCTCAGCTGGCCCACCAGGACAAGGCCCCAGCTCAGCCGGCCCTCCAGGACAAGGCCCCAGCTCAGCCGGCCCTCCAGGACGAGGCCACCTCTCTGCCGGCCCTTCTGGCCCGAGAGCCCAGCTCAGCCAGCTCTCCAGGCAGAGGACCTGAAGGGCCTGTTTCTACCTCCACCACCTGGGTTTGGGGACACCCCTACTGCGATGGATACAGGTCCCCCTGCTGCGATGGAAACAGGGCCCCCTCATCCGCCTGACACAGGGCCCCCTGCTCTGCCTGAGTGTGGGCTGGCATACATGAACTGAGACATGGACTCATTTATATATTACTTAGTTATTTGTATATATTCTGTTTAGTTTGGGTTATTCTTTAATATATTCAATGCATTACATGGTGTTTAAGTTTCTTTTTAAAGTATGTGTAATCTCCCTTTACGTATGTGACACCTCTCTCTGGTCTGGGCTGTTGCTACAATAGGGTTTAGGTTAGGGTAGGCTAGTATCTTGTAGATCTGTTTGATTAATGATTACGTACATCCATGTTGTATAAGTTAGTTTAGCTTCTATGTAATAGCAGCCCATACTCGAGAGAGGTGTCGGTCATTGATTCTGTTTAATCTACATTAAATTGTTGAAGGAAGACTATACATTCTGCTGCACAGTATGAGCAGTTGTGAGAAGTGAGTCCATTGATGTTTGGAAGTGTATGCTCTGTATTTATGTTTAGCAGTCAGTGTCCGTGCCGCTGTCTAAAGAGCACATAAGCTACATAGATATAACCGTTGAGCACTCGCTCAAGGCATACCCTGCATCTTTACATCTGTATGTTCCTAGACCTGTCAAAATCAATAAACCAACCATAATTTCATCAACCATCTACCTGCTTGGGTCTTCCTCCTCTACACACCACACATAATCCATGACGGCCTTCCTGAAATCAGGGTCTATCAGAGCTGGCATGATTTCTTTCAAGGCGGCAGGCCAGAGCTTTCGCTTGAATCTTGAAATCTACATTCAATAGTGAAATAGGCCCGTAACTGCTACAAACAAGAGGGTATTTGCCCTTTTTTAACAAATAAGTGATAGAGGCCTCCAACAGCATTGGGGACAGGAGACCCTTCATTACCTCTTGATCGAAAAATCTGACCAAGTGAGGGGAAAGTACAGAAGAAAAAGCTTTGTAAAATTCTGAAGTGTAGCCATCAGGCCCGGGTGACTTGTTACTTTGTAAGGATTTAATAGCTTCTTTTATTTCAGAAACAGTTCAGGGTCCACCAGTAGTAGCCGCAACCTCTGCATTAACCTGGGAATATATTAAATGATCAAGGGGGTAGGACCTTCCCAGTCATGAGAGGAGGACTCAGAAGAGTAAAGGTTGGCAAAATGATCAGAAAATGCATTGCCAATTACTGTAGGGTCTGTCAAAATGTCTCCTGAATGGGATTTAATGCTAGGGACTAGTCTATTCTAGCACTGGCTACTTTAACCTGATATGCAAGCAGTTTGCTCGCCTTGTCCCTCTGCTAAAAAAATAGCTGTTTTGTCTGCAAAAGTTGCCTCTCAACCTTACCTGTTTATAATAAATTATATTCAGAATGAAGCTGGAGCTACATTTTTATTCACCGAAGCAGAGGGATTGGCAGAAGATTGGAAGTCAAATTTTTGGAAATCATCTGATATTTCCATTCATTTTGGTTGCTCTGACTTCTTAAAGTAGAATAGAAATTACATAATTTGTCTCTGTATATAAGCCTTAATGGTGTGGCATGTCATTTCCATCAAAGAAAACTGAATTTGTGAAGAAACAAAATCAGAGAATTTAGGCTCGCCTAGCAAATGGGAGTTGAATCTTTAGATCTTAGAAGGATGGATGCCGTGAGGAAAATGGATTTCTATGGAGGTAGGAGCGTGGTCAGATAGCACTATGGTGGTAATCGCAGGAAATTATGTTGTGCAGACACCTTTTGTCAAGTAGGAAATAATAAATTTGCGTAAGGGAGAGTAAGTGCGATGGATGTGTGAGAAGAAAGAAATCAATTTTCCGGTAGGGAATTTGGTCCTCGAAAGATCTACTAGGCCCAGTTGCACCGCATGGAACTTTAGTGAATTAGCCGATTTTGACAGAGCAAGTTGTGTGGTGGAAGATTTGTCAAGTTCAGTGTCCTGAACCTGATTGAAATCACCACCAATAATGATATTATTATAACTGGGATTAGGAATAGCAGCAAAAAAAGTATTTATAAATTTCTCATCATCCCAAATTGAGGGAATATACCGAGGCCAGGACCACCGGAGTACTTAGTAACTTGCCTGACACTATTACATATCGCTGATTGGGATCAGAAATAACAGTGCAGGATTCAAAAGCAATGTCCCTGTGTATTATAATAATAGCCACTCCTCTAGCCCTCTCAAAAAAAAGAAAGAAGTGGCCCATCCATGGCCTTTTAATACGTGAGATTTCCGAAGTGCCAAGGTGGGTCTCTTGTAAAAGTACAATGTCACCTTTAAGCTGTCGCAAGTGCAAAATTACCTTATTGGCTTTAGTGGTATAGTTTAAACCTTTGACGTTCCAAGGAATGAAATGGACCGCCCTACCACTCACTGACACGGTGTCACACCCAGCCCAGGGAAGGCTGAGGAAATAAAGTGAGAGATGGACTCCTTACATTGTTTAGTTTTTCTTGTGTTTTTTTATTCTTTAGTTCCCCATTGTGTTTGTTTCAGTGCTGGGCATGGTGTTTTATGGTGTTTTAGTTCCCATCGTCCGTATCACGATGTCCCTAGTGTCTGTGTGCTTGTTCTGTGTTCACCTTGTAGTGGTTTCTCCTTTGTGTGCTTTGTTTTGGTTATGTTTTCCCGCTCTTTGTGTCACATGATCCCATCACATGTTTTGGTGAGCCTATCAGTTCTGTAGATTAACCACCTGCACACCCTTCCCTCATTAGTTGGGTATTTAGTTCTGAGTGATTGTTAGTCCCGTGTGGTTCATTGTTTCTATTCAGTTCCTCCTTACTGGTTGAATAAATATTCCACTATTATTTAAGACGCGCCTGCCTCCAGTCTAATTTGAACTGTGACAAAATGAACCACCTTTATGACATGGAGACAGCGTCTTGGGACAGAATGCCCAAACGGTACAATGAGAGACCGGGACCGGTACAAACAGACTTTTCTCTGGCACTTGGAGTAGTACATGTGGGAGGAGCGCAACCGCCAGAGCAGTTCCACCTGGCCGGCATGTGGGACGTCGACAGCTCCGACGAGGATCCCTTCGACATGGAAGAGGAGGAAAGGGAGGTCTACGCTTGGACTATTGAAGAGGAGGACTGTCATTTCCCTAACCCAAAGGTGTAGGGTGTGAGCTCACTAGGTAGGGCTCTCCGTCTTAGCTTTGGGGCTCTCCGGCCCTCTGTCCTTTCATCCAGCCCTCCTAGATTTCCACTCTCCCAGCAGAGCTCCCTCAGCTATCTGGCTAGGTCCCCTAGCATCCAGGCAACCCCCCGGCTTTCCCGGCTTGTAGCTCTAGCCTGACTGTTACCCCTCCTAGCAGTTGTGTCAGAAACCCCTATACTCAGGTCCAGGGTGGTAGTCCACTGAGTAGGGCTACCGGTATGAGTATGGCTTCCCTCCTTAGCTCCCAGATAAACCCTGTAGCTATTACGCTAGCCTCCCTAGCTCTCAGGTTCAGGGTGGTAGTCCACCTATTAGGGCTCCCCATCTGAGTGATAGGTCCACTAGCTCCCAAGCTAGTGTTCAGACTGCTAGCTCACAGGCTAGCACCATTAGCTCTCAGGCTAGGAGTTTCACTAGCTCCCAGGCTAGCAGTTTCACTAGCTCCCAGGCTAGCAGTTTCACTAGCTCCCAGGCTAGCACCCTCACTAGCTCCCAGACTAGCACTCTCGGCCCCGCTAGTGGCTAGCACTCCCAGGCTACCCTTGGTAGCTCTCTAGTCCCTGCCCCTAGGGCTCCAGTTCCTTCCCCTAGTGCTTCAGCCAAGTCCCCTAGGGCCCCGGTTATTGCCTGTAGGTGTCCAAATAGGGCTTCGTTTGGGGCGCTTATGTTCCAAGTTAAGGATCCTGTTCCTCGTGTCAGGTGTGTGAAAATACGGGTTCCTAAACCCAGGTCCCCAGTAGGTAGCCACTGTAGGACAGCCTCTGGTCCACAGCAAGCCAGAGCCCTAGGACCACCCACAGAACCGCCGTGTACACTCCCCAAGGAGAGGTTTGCAGGGAATCCCACAAAATAGCCTTCTTTTCAGCAGCAGGTGGAGGCCTTCCTAAGTCAGTCCACTTACAGGTCCTTGTCCGCAAGAGACAGGGTGCTTCTGATTATCTCTGTGTTGGATGGTCCCGTCCTGGACTTTGCACGTGCCCTCTGGGAGATGGACCTCCCCTTGCTGGAGGACTATAAGGGCCTCCTCCACCTGCTTCACGACATGTATGCACCTCAGCCATCAGCGGTGGCGGATGTGTCAAGTCCTCCCAAGATGGCCGACCACCACAAGATAGCCGACCCCCACAAGATGACCGACCCCCACAAGATGGCCGACGACGGTCCCCTTCACAAGATGGCCAACGATGGCCCCCTTCACAAGATGGCCGACCTGCACATGATGGCCGACAGTCCCCTCTCCGCTATGGCTGCCCCACTGCATCCTGCTCCTCGCCTGACTTCGCCACAGTCTTCAGCAGCCTGCTCTCCACCACAGTCTTCAGCAGCTTGCTCTCCGCCACAGTCTTCAGCAGCCTGCTCTCCGCCACAGTCTTCAGCAGCCTGCTCTCCACCACAGCTGGCCCATCAGGGCGAGGCCCCAGCTCCATCAACCCTGTTGCTCCCCTTGGCTGCTGGCCTGGAGGGCCTAATCTTGGCTCCGCCACCAGAGTTCGGGGATGATGCAGCCTTGGAGGAAACTGGACCCCCTGCTCCACTGCTGACGTCCGGACCCCCGGATTTCCTGACGTCAGAACCCCTGCCGCCAGGGCTCCCAGACCCCCTGCCGCCGCCAGGACTCCAACACCCCCTGGCGCCAGCAGGGCTCCAAGACCCCCTGCCACCACCAAAGCTCCAAGACCCCCTGCCGCCGCCAGGGCTCCCAGACCCCCTGCCGCCGCCAGGGTTCCCAGACACCCTGCCACCGCCAGGGCTCCCAGACACCCTGATTGTGCCAGGGCTCCCAGACACCCTGCCTGTGCCAGGGCTCCCAGACACCCTACCACCAAGGTCCACTGTTTTGCCGGTCCCCGGGACTGCTGTTTTCCCTGTTCCCGGGCTCCATGAACTGTCCCGCCTGACCCCAGGCCCACTGTCCCGCCTGACCCCGGGCCCACTGTCCCCCCTGACCCCGGGCCATCTGTCCCTCCAGACCCCAGGCTCTCTGAACTGCCTGTTCCCGGGTTTCCAGCCCTGCCTGTCCCTTCCTTAGGTTTGGCCTCCCCGGTGTGGTGGCCTTTGCGGGGAGGCTTCTGTCACACCCAGCCCAGCGAAGGCTGAAAAAATAAAGAGAGAGATGGACTCCTTACAGTGTTTAATTATTCTTGTGTTTGTTGATTCTTTAGTTCCCCCTTGTGTTTGTTTCAGTGCTGTGCATGGTGTTTTAGTTCTTCCTTTATAGTCTGTGTCACAATGTCCCTAGTGTGTGTGTGCTTGTTTGGTTTCTCCCCTGTGTTTTTTTTTTTGGTTAAGTTTTCCCGCTCTTTGTGTCACATGATCCCGTCACATGTTTTGGTGAGCCTATCAGTTCTGTAGATTAAGTCCCCACCTGCACACCCTTCCCTCATTAGTTGGGTATTTAGTTCTGAGTGTTTGTTAGTCCCGTGTGGTTGATTGTTTCTGTTCAGTTCCTCCTTACTGGTTGAATAAATATTCCACTATTATTGAAGACGCACCTGCACACCCTTCCCTGATTAGTTGGGTAATTAGTTCTGAGTGTTTGTTAGTCCCGTGTGGTTGATTGTTTCAGTTCAGTTCCTTCTTACTGGTTGAATAAATATTACACTATTATTGAAGACGCGCCTGCCTCCAATACAATCAAAATACCCTTCAAAATCTACCATCCCCAGAATGATAACTCAACTTGTAAGAGAATGAAAAAAATGAAAAGTAGATATCACAAATTTACTAAATGAAACATTCTTAAAACCCACACCTATCTCAAAAGGAGCACTAGGGTGTAGCAGTTTGGAGATGTATTCCCCGATATGACTATAAACATACATACACAAAAGAACAGCATCCCTAAAGCATCAGGGTGGGTATGCATTCAAATATTGTAAAGTTAACTGAGGTAATTAAAGTCTGCATTGGAGAGCAAGTTCATAGTACTGTAGGGCAGTGTTTCTCAAACTTTTTTCAATATTGTACCCCCTTTGAATTGCCTTTTTAAGCCAAGTACCCCCTGACCACCGCAAAACATTTTTGGTGGAATAAAAGTCTATAAACAGGTACAATATAGCACCGGCAGTGATAGATTCACTAAACAACTACCCTTTATAAACAAAAACATTTAAATGCTACATTTTAAGTGTTTAGAATCCATCACTTTTAGGAATTATGCATGACATATTTTTAAATTAGCATTTTTGCTAAAATGTCATGTACCCCCTGCAGTAGTCCAACGTGCCCCTAGGGATACATGTACCCCCATTTCAGAAACACTGCTTTAGGGCACCACAGAGGTCCAGGGCCACTGCAAGTAACAGTATTGATAGTAACCGCTATAAAGAAAAATAAAAACTTGAAACGAAAAATAAAAATAAAAAACTACTGAAATGAAATATCTGCAGTCAGCTCTAGTTTAGAGGCATTACCCAACATGCAGCCACGTTGGCCAAAATAACAAAAAAAGAACATGACTGCGGAGAACAACAACATGAGACAAATACGCAGCAGTGGAGTCCAAAGTCCAGGCTCTAACTCAGCGTTGGCTGGAGCTGGCAATACAGCTAGTTAGCATTCAGACTATTAAGAGTTGTCAGACCATGCTAGGTGTCTCGGGGTGTCTCTTTTACGGATGCTAGCCAAACACTGTCACGTCCTTCGCCGTGATTACTAGCCTTGCAATGTACTGGAGGGCAGGTCTGAGTCCTCGCTGGTATAGCTTGGCCATGATGACTCATTAGGCTGCCTGTTGTTCCATAACTTCAGGTGTATAGTCCTCATAAAAGGCTATGGGTTTACCCTCATCCACTATCCTCTTCCGCACCTCACAGATTACTTTGTCTTTGATCTGGTAGCTGTGGAACCGGATGATTATGGGCCTTGGCCTCTTGCCCTCCTAAGGTTTGGCTGTTAGTGACCTGTGTACGTGGTCTAGAATGGGAGGGTAGGGCAGTGTCTGCTCACCCAGAAGCTGGGGTAGTAGTGTGGAGAAAAAGGGAATTGGTTGAGGGCCCTCGATCGATTTCGGGAGTCAGACTATGTGGATGTTATTACGGCAGCTGCGGGCCTCCAGGTCGGCTGCTTTGGCCTTCAACTTGCCGTTGTTAGCAGCAAGCTCAGCACACGTAGCTTCCAAGGATGACAGCCTTTCATCAAACAAGTCGGCGCTGGACTCGTGATAACACAAAGTTGCTTGCACCAGATCAATTTTCGACTCAAGGGCAGAGATGGTCTTTTTAAATTCAGCAGACAGGTCTGCTTTGTTGCCCTCCAGCAAGTTGGTCAGTGCAGCCATGCTTACGTCACTAGTGTCTTCATCAGCCTTTGGCACGTATCAGCCTGTGTATTTTGTCATTGGCAATGATGTCTATATTAATACAAGTTTTCTACCAAACTTTATCCTAATTAATTTCAAATTGGTATTGTTTTTCATGCCATTGGAGCCAAACCATTAGAAACTGGTCGTGCCAGACCATCCCAACATTTTCATTTGTGTTTTTTGCTTGAGCTGGGTGAAGTGTGCAGACTAGGAGAAGGGGGCAGTGGGGACGGGTTTGAAGGTGTGCTACACTATACCAGGATGAAAATACAGAGTAAGCACCATTTTCCATTGGACAGTGACAATTTTTTGGTGATTTTCAAACCAAATGCCTCCAAACTCAATGGCCGGCATTTCATCATGCAACCACACAATGACCCACTGCTAGAGGAAAAAGGGGTGTTTGATGGCCTAAAAGTGAACCATCCTTGACTGGCCATGTCAATCACCAGATCTGAATCCAATTGAACATGGATTTTACATGCTGAAGAGGAGATTGAAGGCAATAAGTCCCAGACACAAGCAGGAACTAAAGATGGCTGCAGTAAAGGCCTGGCAGAGCATCACCAGGGAAGATATCCAGTGTCTGGTGATGTTTAAGGATCACAGAATTCAAGCAGTCATTGCATGCATTGCAAAAGATATGCGACCAAATATTGACAATGCTTACTCTATTCTACACTGTCCAATGTTTTTTGGTGCCCAAAACTGTGGGGACCATGTAAAAAAGATGCTGTCATTTCTAAATGATTCATCCGATATGTATGAATATACCCTCAAATTAAGGCTGACAGTCTGCACTTCAACCTCATTGCCATCGTATCCTTTCAAACTCAAAGTGCTAGAGTACAGAACCAAAATAACAATTGTCACTGTCCATTGAATTATGGTGCTTACTGTATACATTTCATTTGATTAATTTTGTTTTGAGAAAATCCTCGGGGCAACACAGAACGTACTGAGCTATATACAGGTCCTTCTCAAGAAATTAGCATATTGTGATAAAGGTCATTATTTTCCATAATGTAATGATAAAAATTAAACTTTCATATATTTTAGATTAATTGCAAACCAACTGAAATATTTCAGGTCATTTATTGTTTTAATACTGATGATTTTGGCATACAGCTCATGAAAACCCAAAATTCCTATCTCAAAGAATTAGCATATCATGAAAAGGGTCTCTAAACGAGCTATTAACCTAATCATCTGAATCAACTAATTAACTCTAAACACCTGCAAAAGATTCCTGAGGCTTTTAA
>JACXGM010014133.1:0-22368 GCA_016801145.1 Umbra pygmaea
TCTGGGAAGTGGGCGGCACTGACTCTGGGAAGTGGGCGGCACTGACTCTGGGAAGTGGGCGGCACTGACTCTGGGAAGTGGGCGGCACTGACTCTGGGAAGTGGGCGGCACTGACTCTGGGAAGTGGGCGGCACTGACTCTGGGAAGTGGAGGCTCTGGGGCAGCTCACGCTCCAGGCAGATGTTTGAAATCACCAGGTCCGGCTGGTGGGCTTTTGGAGGCCACAGGGGTAGAGCCTGGGTGTAGGGCTCCCTCCCCTGAGCCGAGGATGCCAGGATACAGTCAAGTACAGGCAACTCCACCGCCTGTAGCAGCTGAAGCAGTGTCTGCTGCCTCCACACCTCCTCCACCACTGAGGAAGGGTCGGCGGGCCAAGAGAGAGACAAGGAGATAAGGAAGACAGGAGACTGGTTAGTCCTTTGTAGAGCATGTGGTCAGCTGCTCCAAAAATATTTGCCATTAGACATTTCCACAAGGTCAAGTGGCGACAGCCAGGCTTCACCGTTCTCACCGGTCTTTGAGAGGAAGGTGGCCGGGGCTTTGGTCGTGACCTTGGGGAGGGAAGGCTGCAGGTTGATAGTCTTCAGCAGCTTCTCAACCCTCCGGTCAGAGGAGCCAACTGCCAGGGGGTTGGAGATGGTCCTCAGCTCATTCCGTCTGCACAGAGTTGGAGGTTATTATTGATATCAAAGCCAATGAGGTTGTGAGGTAGGCCTGCACTATAAATCGTTATTAAATCGCGATCTCGATTCACCCCAGTTCCCGATTTTTTTTTTGCACAGGCATGTTCAGATAGAGCCTGTATCAGGGCCAAATTTAGTTCAATGTGTTATATGTCACTATTTTTGGTAGCCTACTGTACTTAAAGTGATGGTTCGGAGTAATATAACCCTAAGATCCTTTGCACCTTGACCTCGAGCTAAACAACCCCCCATAAGCTTTTTTCCGTTGTTATAACATTGGTTGAGTTAGCGCTATGAGCCTAATGGCTTAGTGTAGGCGCTAATGGAAGGGTGTAGCGCGTAAGTAACCCCACCAATAATGCCCGGAATTTTACCAAACTTTTACAGTAGTACAAATAGGTTCTGTACTTATAAAACAAGGCATTGAAAAGTTTGTAAGTACATTAGAAGTATATTTAAATAACACTTGCCTGATGGCTGCTACCGCGATATCCCCCGAGATCCCTAGAGATCACGCACAGAGCACAACATGTATTGCCTAGCAGCATAATGTTTGGTATTGCCAATTTGTTTTGTCACTTTGTGAGAAAAAAATTGTGGCAGAGAATCGTGATATAAATTCTAAGCAAAAAATAACGATTTATATATTTCCCCAAATCGTACAGGCCTAACGTGAGGTATTGTAAAAGCAAGTAAACATTTGTGTGCTTGTCTCTGTGAGAAAGTAAAACGGAGTGTTTGCAATGTTACTTAGACCTGGAGCCTTTCTTCCTCTGCTTCATTAGATCTTCTGATGTCATGTTCTCTGTGACCCCAGAATCATCCCTAGCCTTCCTGGAAGAACCAGGGAGTGCATCGCAGTCCAGGAAGCGATATAGACTGCAGCCTGTGTCCTCAAACAGGGACTCCTTGTCGCGTCTGAAAAGTTTGGTCCCAACTGTCTCAAACACCCTGGCCTCCATGAGCGCCTGGCAGAGCCTGGCGGCCTTGAGGCGGGACACCTCGCTGGAGCCGAAGAAGACGTTCTGCATCAGGTGGCTGAGCACGACATCAACAGCGTCCGAGCCTGTGAAGCAGCTGTCATAGACACGCAGGTGGCGCCGTCGGCATCGTACCTCCACCTGTGTCTGCAGGGCCTGGATGATGTTGCACCACAGCTTTGTGGCAAGAAAGGGCCCAGAGAACCCTATGTGAAATCAAACAGATTTTAGACAGAATCATTAACATTATGGCAAATGTATCACCAGGTGAATCTGACTGTATGGATCCATACATCCAAGTGACCTCTGATACTGCTGACCTAATTAAAATAATAAAATCAATGAAATCGGATGGGCGCTTGACACTCAAGTGTCAAAACCGTCTTGGTGTTTTTCGACACATCACTGCATCGGAACAACGTATCGAGACATGTTTCAGAAACACTTTGTCATGTGACATTGAACGATATCTGTGTCGCAACTGTCAAAAGACCCTGACGTATCGGGTATAAAATGAGGCATCAAACACATTTTGAATGTGAGACCTTTGCTGAGATATTTGTGAGAGTATTGAGTATTGTGGTTACTCTTGGACAAAGTCAGTGACACCAGGAGAATACAGAGTGCTAGTGCCAATGCTATGGTTGAAGTTCAACTGTACCTTAGCAGAAGCATACCTGGTCTTGAATTAGTGTACTGGGCCAAAAATGCAGGGGTCTTCCCTCACCTATATAAACTAGCAAATGCAATGGTCCATTTAGCAATCTCTGCAACCTCTGGGCTGCGAGAAAAAAAATATTCAGGTGGTACACAAAAAAAAAGGAATCGTCTGAGCCCCGGCAATGTGGAAAAAATATTGTTTCTAAATAAAGGACACAACGACAATTGGCTCAGTCGAGAATCGAACTGGCAACCTTTTGACTACGTCTGACTCCCTAACCACTGAGCCATCTGCGACCCACTATTGTATAAGCACTACTTCCTAACACAAATCCATTAAATATCAATGTACATTTTGCCTGAAGAGTTTTATTCCCAGTCTTATCAGAGTAGTTCACATAAGTTTGATGTTTTGGAAATACTCCAAATCAAGAGGTTTGTATGACATTATGTTAGGAAAGAGTTGGTCTCAAACTGTTCTAATTCATTCTATAATCCACAGTGTTGACATATTACAATTATCAACCCGTTTCGAAACTATGCAGTTTGTGATGAAGGACGTGAAATCGTTCACGTCGGCCACAGAAGTGTCTGTCTGATCATGGTAGAATTAACCTGTTGTGTGCCATATTTAAAGTTGCCAGCAGATGTCACTGTCGAGTAAACGTTTCATAAAGCCTCGAACCAAATGTATCAGTGTTTCAAAATGCCTCGTTTTGACCATCACTAATGAATATCAATCAATGGCAGAATGACATGTGTTAGAAAATGGAAACTTGCTTGTTTGACTAATGTCAGAAAATGTGGTCAATAATTTTCCTCCAAGAAACAAATTGGTTACAGGGTCCCTGTAACAGGGATAAATAGTGTTGTTCCTAGACAGATTTCCCAATATTTGTAATCGTCATTTGAGGCACCACATTACCGTTTTTTATTGTAATGGTTGTTGACAAACGGATCTTAATGTACAGTATTCAACGCTAATTTAAATAATGCTGGTATATGGATGTTGCTGTTAGGTAAAATGACCTTTAATTTAAGCCATGTACTGACTGTATAATTGACCTAGATAAAGGATTTGTTTGTAAACTGTAGAATAACAGCATTGTTCTCAACTAATTGTTTCATGTTTGGGATCCCCAATTAGGCTATTGAAAAAAATGTAGGTACAGTAGATAACGACAAACAGTATCGTTACTGTTTAAGTTGCGGTAAAACAAAGTTATACAGCTACTGAACTGTAACTGGATTCGTGACCTTTACGCTATCATATATGTTGATGGCTGGTATTTTGAATATGAAACATTTAGGTTGAATTAATATTACGATGTAAAGCCTAAGATTTTAATGTGAATAGTTTACCTGGCTGAACATTTTCACCAAGAGTCCGTGTTTGACTGTACACTCTTCTAAATCTCGGAGTCAAATCAACCGCCATCATGAAACAGGATGTGGCGCAATGTTTATTCTGTTGAAGTGAAGCATGAAGTGAACTTCTTGTGGATTGCATTCTCGCCCTCTACTGGCCATTTTGTTAACAAATGAATGCATCTTACCAGAACATTCTACAAAAATTATACTGCAAACCTAAAATACTTATTATGTTATCACATACTTCAATAGACATCAACAGTCCCGCCCCTCCTTCGAGAGAGCTGAGGTTCCGGAAGTAAATTTCCCATTATTTTCTCCCATAGACGTCTGGAAAAAACTGTATATAAAGAGTTTTAGACCATGCCTTGGGCTAACCAGCTACGACGTCATACAACATATTATTATTTAAACGGATAAGAAAAAAAAGTCAAAGGTACAAGACTGTGTACCTCTTTTCTTTTTATTTTCTGTTCATTTTTCACTCGAAAACCTATAGCTAGCCTACACATGCTATATACACAACATTAAGTGGACACCTGACCATCACACTCCTAGCTTGTTGGACACATCCCATTTCAAAACCATGGCCATTAATATGGAGCTGCCCCACTTTGCAGCTATAACAGCCACCACTCTTCTGGGAAGGATATCTACAAGATTTAGGAGTGTGTCTGTGGGAATGTGTGCCCATTCAGCCAAAAGAGCATTTGTGGGGTCATGTACTAATGTTGGACAATAAGGCCTGGCTCACAATTGTTGTTCCAATTCATCCCAAAGGTGTTCAGTGGAGTTTAGGTCAGGGCTCTGTGTTCCTCCACATTGAATTTACCTTTTTTGCACAACTTTTGACCAATCTATGCGCGTCAAGTTTGTGCCAAAATGTCAGCTGACCAGAAAGCACACATGACCTGCCCATTTTAACTTGCAAGTATTGAGTTACAAGTTTGCAAAATAAAAGTACAGCTAATTTATTACATGTTCACAAGGCAAGAAATACAGCTCTGCATATTTAATACAATTTATTACATATGCTCACCTTTATGACAGTCATTTTCTTTGACCCTGATCCTATCAGAAATGAACGAGTGCTACTGGGAAAGGCGTTTAGTTTGTAAATCGTGAGTTGTCTTTTTATTTGAGTAGTTGTCTGCATAATTTAGGAGTTGTATGCATTTTTCTCACATTGTGCGTGTGACAAGTTTCATGTCAACAAGTTCCTCATGATTCTGTTCTACAGATCTTATACTGAATCTGTCTTGACCTTCTCCCTTCTCTGCTGGTTCGGAAATCTTAACATAAAGTCCAAAACTGCACTAAACAGAGTTGTGAAGATGCGCAAAAAAATACTGGGTGTCCAGCAGTGCACATTATCAGACCTATTCCATGGACAGGTAGTCAGGAAAGCGAATGCTATTCGCTCCGACAGCTCCCCCCCATTATTCCCTGAATTTTAGTCCTTGCCGTCTGGCTCCTGTCTAACATGTCCATCTGTAAGGAGTAACAGGTACAAGTACTCCTTCATACCTGTGGCCATTGTTAGTTGTCATGGTGACGACATGCAAATCGGTTTAATGCGGAAGTAGCCGCTAGATCTTTGCAATGGAATGGTACACATAAAAATGCCTGCCGCTCTGACCATTCTGCTACATTGATTTGAATTGGAATGGCCTTTCTATATATTCCATTTCTATGGAGACAATATATTCATAAAATTGAGTGTACTGCATATCTTGTTATAATTTTATTAAAAACATATTTTTTATACAATTTCATTTGATTATAATTACAGCTGATATCCAATACATTTCGTTCCACTTCATGATTGTGTCCCACTTGTTGTTGATTCTTCACAAAAAATTACAGTTTCATATCTTTATGTTTGAAGCCTGAAATGTGGCAAAAGGTCAAAAAGTTCAAGGGGGCCGAATACTTTCACAAGGCACTGTATCATTAGTTCTCTATATATGATAATACTTTTCCTTCCTGCTGTAATATTCCTACATTATAATATTTTCTTAAGGTTGCACCCAAGCACAGTGTCAACCAGAAGGATGGTCTTAAACCACGGATGTCTATTGTGATCTAATCATTTCTTTTTTCCCATTTTCCTCTCTTTCTAATTCCCATTAGCCCTGCCTTGTCAGCAGCTCCGCAACTCCTTGGACAGGTATGTGGGAAGGTGACGGGCGCACACATGTCACCCAGCTGATGATTCTTTTCGCAATGCTCATCCAACACGGAAGCCTTTAGTCAGATCATGCACGGGATGATTATGTTCACCAACTATAATTCCATGATTTAATTTACAGGTGCCCGATCTGGACACAAGAAGTCGCTGGATAGCGATGTGGCTATCTAGGGCAGGGCTAAGCCAATTTGAGCTGCCTCATGGAGGAAGTCCAGGCAAAGTATAAGTCAGAACCCATAGTCAGGCTCGAACCACTGACTATCATGACATAGACTGTCCTGCAATGCAGCAACTTAGCTCACTAAGATCTAATACATTTTTGTTGTTTTTGTCTATAATTTTTCTTGGTCGTTTATAGTTGTACAGTTATTCATTAGTCTAGCTACCGTACACCAGTGTTTACTCAAAGATGTTTTGTTGCTGTGGGGTGAATTTTAGCATCTACTTCACAAGAAAACCTACCAGCTACTGCAGTATTTAGCTAGCTAGTAGCTTATCTATCAGGTAAAAAGTGTCTGATTACAAAGTGTGAATTCACTTTGAAATGAGCTGCATCACTTCAGGCCCGGACCGGATTGATTGGCACGAGGAGGACACTGCACATGCAGAAAATAGCACAACGAGTTTAATAACCTTAAAAACATTGTCATGACCTGACAAAATTATCACATGCAGATAATAGCACAATGAGTTCAATAACCTTAAGAACATTGTCATGACCTGACAAAATTATCTAGGTGCAATCTATTTTTCTAATATATTAATAATGTCTAGATTTGTTTGTTTGTTATAATTTCTTTGGGCGTGGCGGCAGTCGTTTTGAGGTGGCGCATTGTCATGGTAAAATTAACACAACTGAAACACTGCTGTACACATAAAAAAGATAATGGAGCCAGCGCAAGAGCGCAACAGCATTCAAGACATATGCATGAGACCAACCTTTGGATTCCACTATATATAACCCCAGGTGTCAGTCTCTACTTGGTTCCAAGACTGGTTCAGCTGACCTTAGAACGGGTTGAACTGGTTTGCTGAGGAAACAAAAAAGATGCTATTCCTGTCTACAGCCACTGACCAATGATGAGACTCCCCAGAATATGCTCCCATTGTCCAGAACTGACCATATCAGTTTCCATAGCCCACCTAACTGCTCACAAGGCCACAAGTCAGTCGGAGTACAAAACACATACCCAACAACCAAACAAGCCTCAACCTGATCAGAGCCTTCCCATATAGCTTCAGTTCCACATCACCCACTTTTTTCCACAGGAAACTTGAATATGAATTTAATTGCAAATGTCATATTTGGGGAGGGATTGTACAAAATGATACCTCATATTTATTCAAATTTAGGGTAAACTGCTTTTGCCTAACAGGCCCTGAATGCTATTCAGAGAAACCTCAAGCTAAATATTTCGGTTCAAAGGTATGTTACATGGCATATTTATTGTTGACTGTGTTTCATAATTTTGTTTTACATTGCAGTCCACAGGGCTCAGATGAAAAGAGAACTTGGTCTCAGACTGTTTTCTCTGCTCATTAAATGTCAATGAAAATAACTAATAACAGATTATTAAATTATTAACAATTTTTATAACAATTTAAATATGACTAAGATCTTATCTTTTAGCATCTTTCTCTGACAAACATTACAATTGTCATACCAACAGCTGATACAAAAAGTTAAAACACATTGTTTAAAATTATTTTAAAACAATGGCAAGAAACATTATTGAAAAGGTTTGGTTTTGTAAGGAAAATCTGTCTAAAATGTGTTTTTTTTGTGGACAAACCCAGGGAGAAGTCAGATTAAAAGAAGATGGGTAATGTAATGGAGGCCAAAGGCTATTATATCAAATAGTTTTTCACAAAAAAGTAGTTATACACATATACAATAATTTAAGTTATTTGTTAAAAAACAAAAAAGTCAGACTGACAGAAAAATAACTTTCTTTACGCTATTGATAGCACATACACTCAATAGAATAGACAGAATCCTACCTGGTACTTTGAAACCAGGAAAAACACATCAGAAGCCACACCTTTTCACCTGATCTTCCCTTTCAAACAAAAGGCACTACGAGAAGTCGTTTCATATTCCTTTAAACCTGGACAGGATAAAGATACAGTTCTACCTCTTATCCTGGCATTGTGGATACAAAGGTAAGATAAGAAATTATTTGTTTTTATTTTTTAAAAGAAAGGATCATGTTATGACTTGGATGACGAAGAATGTAATCGGTTTTAATAATTGGCAATTAGTAATATTGTTCATAAATGCCTTTTTTACTATTAGTTTGTCTTTAAAACAATGACTGCATATTATATTGTAGTAATATGTGTTTGAGAAATCCAATGTTCGTGTTAACTACAAGATTGCATTCATAAATAGAATGTAAATAAAGCTAAAGTAATCTTTATAAAATGTATTACAAATGTAAACTCACTGTAAAAAAATATAAGGAAAATGTTTTATGGTGTTTAAAACATAAAAACTGAAAAGGAGGAAAATACACTTGTGGAACAGTTGCAAGACCCAATGGACTGTACTGTATACTTTGAGTAGTATTGTGTACAGTAATGTAAATGTCATCATACTGGAAAATTCTGCAATATTGAACAGCTATGAATAGTCACATTACACATGGCATTAATGGTGCATTTTACAGTATTTATACTATATATTTTGTGTTATTCCTATGTTTCTCTTATTTTCTTTCAAAGGAGAAAGCTATGTCTACTCAGGCTTCCCAGGGCATTCTACGGCCTGTGTTTTTGGGCTGTTTGTTTATGGTGTGCTTCTTGGTTATTTTGATCATATACTACAAACCACAAAGAAATTTCCTTTCCTGTCCTACCTATGAAGTAGCCTACAAGGATGGTCAATGTGGTCCATGTCTTTCAGGAAATCATACAGAAAACCAAACATACCATGTGCAAAGAACCATTCAAGCCAATAATGACGGGGACAAAGGTACAGGGACAGACACCATCATCTTGATATGGATGTGGCCATTTGGTCAGGCATTTGACTTAGACACTTGTGCATATTTTAACATCCAAGGCTGTCATCTAACAGCAGACAGAAACCTTTACAGCAAGGCACATGGTGTTCTTTTCCACCATAGAGACATCCATGGAGAACTTCTCAACATGCCCAAAGAGCAGCGTCCATGGTTTCAGAAATGGGTGTGGTGGAATGCTGAATCACCAGCTAACACAAAGATTATTCCTGGTATTGACCACTTGTTTAATTTGACTGCTAATTATCGACTGGACTCAGATATCAAGGTGCCTTATGGGTCGCTTGTTGAGGTAAGAAGTGAGGATGAGCGTTTCAAGCTGCCGGAAAAGAACATATTAGTCTGCTGGGTTATGAGCAACTGGAATGAGAACTACAAGAGGGTACAAGTTTTCAAAGAGCTCAGTAGACATGTCAAAGTAGAGGTATATGGACGACATTTTAATAGATACCTAGAAAATGAAAACTACTTAAAAACTGTATCCAGCTGTAAATTCTACCTGGCGTTTGAAAACTCCATCTACAAAGACTATGTGACAGAGAAGTTGTTCAATGCTATGAAGTTAGGAGCAGTGCCAGTTGTTCTAGGTCCACCCAGGGACAATTATGAGCAATTAATCCCTGGGGATTCTTTTATCCATGTGGATGATTTTGCATCTCCAAAAGACCTGGCCACACGGCTTCTCTATCTTGATCAAAATGATGAAGAATATCTGAGGTACTTCTCCTGGAGGGAGCATTTTAAGGTGCAAGGATGGTGGTTTGGGACTGAGCATGCCTGTCGCTCATGTGATTACATACATAGAAATAGAGGTTACAGAACTTTTCGTAATCTGAATAAATGGTTTTGGGGCTAAGTTACCTAGAGTATTTGTAGTGACCAACATAATGTGAATTGTACTGCATGCTGGAAAACCTGCAGTTAGAATGCTTGAGGTCAGTGCCGGCCTGAGCCTTTTGGGGGCCCTAAGCAGATTTTGATTTGGGGCCCTCACACCAGGTGGAGTCACCTGTGCCCCCAAGCAGCCGCTTAGTTCACTTATGCCTCAGGTCGGCAATGCTTGAGGTTATTGCCGTTTTGCCAGAAAATGCTTGTATTTTTTATATAAATTCTATGCTGTGGGTCCGTTTTAATAATTATTTTTATTACTCCATTGTTACCTTTGTGGACAAATAATAGTATTATTAGTAAAGATGTATTAGTACTCAGGTAATAATTTGTTAATAGAAATAAGGCCAAACCTGACTATTGAAAAGTCTGTTTTGATCAATGTTTACAAAATTACAATATTTCAAAATCATGATCTGTTGTTGCTCAGCACAGTTTACTTACAGTTTTATTTACTCATTCATCAATTTTTAGTTTCTTTTGGTTTGGGGGATATTTGACGGAACATTAGGAAGAAGTATGGATTTTATGATTGATTGTATGGCCAGTGAATAATTTCTATGTGCATTTGGCAGGGTTAGGGATGTAATATATATAAGGTAAATTTACTAGTTACACATCCACAATTGTAAATCAATAATGTAACTTTTAGATTACCCAAATTCAGTAATTGTATCTGATTACCTTCCATTACTTTTAGATTACTTTAACAAGCTAGTTTATAACCAAGTGAGAGGTATAGTAGGAAGTGTGTTTACATGTGGTCTTCAAATTGCAATAGGACTACTACTCCAAAATAAATAGAAATGTCAACCCAATGTATGTCAACAAGGGCATTATAGGTGGACTGATGGCAAGTGGTTGTGTAACAAAATAAAATATAGTGGGTCCAATAATTGCAGTTGACGATACATTGTACAATATCATGTCCTCAATTGTATTTATTGTTTGACAAATGTTTGTAACACATTTTGATAATTTACCACAAAAAACTGCAGTTTGGGAGCCATGTACCAATTATGTAAATCCCTGTACATGGCAACTAGATCACAGAGATACAGTATAACTTAACATGATTTCCATAGCTTTTTATTATGTCTGAAGCTGTTATATAGAACTTACATTCTATTCTTACATGATTTATAAACTCCCAAATGTAAAAAGATCTAAAAGTAATCCTGATTATTTTCCAAAAATATCTGTAATCCGATTACAATTTCTTTGCCAGTTACATAATGGATTGCAGATACTTTTTCTGTAATGAGATTACACTTTAACTTGTTTTACTGGAAGATCCAATGACGACCCAGATTTAGCATCCTGGCCTAGGCAGAAAGGCTCTGGCCTTAAATGTCCTGGCATTTGGAGACCCTTTTGCCATGTAGCTTAACAAGGTTCCCAAGGCCTTTGAAACTGCAACAGCCCCATAAAATCACAGATCCAACACCATACGTCACATTGAGATTAGGTTATTTTATTTTTTTGTGTTTGTGATTTTTTTAAATTTCTCTCCCCTCCCTATTGGTCTTGTCCAATTCCCTCTAACCCTGCCTTGTTGGCAACTCTGCAACTCCCTGGAAAGATGTGGGATGGTGACGGGTGCTCATAGCAAAAGGTATTTCTACCAAAGATTAAACCTGCACAATGTAACCTTTTCAAAAGCTATTAAACTTTAGGAACAGCATATTGGATCCAGAGTTGGAAAACGTCAACTTAAATAAATACAAAACTTGAAATTTCACAATAACTAGCTAGCAACTAATGCATATTATGGACATAATAAAATTGTGTATTTTTGAAAATTGGTTATATTGTCTCTCCCTGTATTATTCCTGTGTTCATTAGAAACATATATAATAAATAGTTGTAAAAATCTACGGAAAATTCGGGCTGACAGGACAAATGATTTAAACATTACGTATTTTAGCTTTAATGTGTGGGGGTTGAATACATAGACAAGCAACATATTTTAGTTTTGTTTTATATTTCCCAACAAATTTCTTACAATCTGTGGTTTGAGGGTTTCAAAATAAACTAACAGCACTAAATGTAACTGTTTCATTTGTAATTTAGTAATATGAGAACATTATAGGAATCAGAGTTTGAAAACTTTTGCAAGGCACTATATTTTATGTGCCATGTGGATTAAAATTGTAATTAAAAATAGCTATTTTAATCAATCCCCCCCATCAGGTCTCTAAAGGCCTCTTGCGGTCAACACCGCTTTCTGTCACATTAGCCGCTTTCCACCCAAGTAGTTAGAGGAACGTAGTTATAGGAGCAGTCCACTTCTAAATAGTTCTACTAACTACTCTCCCCCAAAACCAGTTTTGCTACTTTTGCATTCTCACTAGTCAAGTGGCCATAGGAACTGGTAGGAGGGATAAGGGAAAGATGCAAGCGCCGCAATGACAAGCGCCACATACAACAACATTTCACAGTTGAATGTTTGTAACACTGGGTGTATGATTGGAGATAAGTGTGTAAATCATCTTATGTATACGGATGATCTGGTTGTTTTCACCCCAAGTAGTGTTGGGTTCCATCAGCGGCTTGCTCTTTGTTTGTTCAGATTATGAGGCTGAAAACGACATTCAATACAATTAAAAAAAGAGTGTTGTGTTGATATGTCCTCATAACAGAGTTTGAACAGCGGCGTTTAAAAACTAGGCTGTTATAGAAATGGAGTGGGCCTACTTAAAAGAGAAACACAGAAGATGAAGGCTCCAGCATAATATGTAATATACGCAACAGGCAAACAGGAAACAACAGACAAGATTTACAAGTTGGAACAATCAACATAGATTTAGGAAAAGGGAAAGACCCTGCTCGGAAGTAGGAGCTGAAAGAGTTATAGGAAATGCTGTGCGAGGAACTAAATAATCCCCAAATTTCTCCTGTCGGAACACAAGAAAAAAAGGGTTATAGGAACATTATGTTCAGGAACAGCAAAAATCCCTCTGGTCGGAAAGTGGCTAATTTCAATATTAGGCAGCAGGAGACAGTTGCGTTTTCTTACAATGAATAACATTTATTTTCAAAAACTAAGGTATACTTGAAGAACTACCAAAACAGCAAAACACAAATTATATACTCTTACTATACTGGCTCTTGAAATAGTCGCTTCTCAAAATCAATGAATGGTTAAAACAGATCCTCCTAAGCACAGTAGGAACTCAACTTGAATTATAGAAGGAATAATTTAATCACTGGAATAAAATGCAAAGGCTGGCATAGGTGGCTATAGAACAGAGAACAGGAACTTCCACCAACAGGTCCGTCCCACTAACAGCAAGACAATGACGGACAGCAAACGGAAAAAACACAGGTGTATATATACCAGTAAGCATAGGATCATTGAGAAGAGCTGTAGTACAATTACACACACACATAGATATAGAATGAGTAGAATGGCTGGAAAGTCCAGATCTATAGAACAGGTACCATAAACCCACTAGGGTGCCAAACAAAGCCCATACCCGCTAATCCAAACATACAGCACTAGACTAGATATAACACAAGAACCACTGGGAAAACTAAGCATGAAAACTCAACACATGTACAGACACTATATAAACTAAGATACTAGGGAAAACCATACAGCATAAATAAACATAATACACAGGTACACTTGGGATAGCTTTAGTTCAGCGGGGAAGCCAGAGAAGAGATTGTCGTTCAGTCATCCTTCGGATGACGGCAATATGTGTGTAGTCACATGATTACTACGCAGCACAGCGGAGTCTTCTGCTGTTTGAAATTATCCAGTAGTGTTGTCATGTATCATTTCAATTTCTGTTTGAAAATGTTAACCTTAGCCTCCCTAACTGCCTGTGTGTACCAGTTCTTCATTTTCTTAAAGAGCTGCAAATTGCGTGGATTATTCAATGCTAATGCAGTATGCCACAGAATGGTTTTGTGCTGGGCGGTCAGTTCTGGGGTGAACCAGTGACTATATCTGCTCTTTGTTTGAAACCTTTTGAAAGGAGCACGCTTGTTCAGGATGGCAATGAAGGCATTCTTAAAGAAGAAACAGGCCTCCTCCACTGATAGTATGAGGTCAATATCCTTCCAGAAAACCTAGGACAGGTCTGTTAGGAAGGCCTGTTGGCTGAAATGTTTTAGGGAGCATTTAATGGTGATTAAGGGAGATGGTAGGGGACCTCAGAAGATGTTCAGCTGCCCTTCCCCCCCCATTGCCCTGTGTGGCTCCCCAGTTAACTCTGTGAGTCCTTCCACTTCCTGGGCACCACCAATGACTGGGACCTAAAGTGGGACCTCAAGCACAAAAAAAACAACAGAGGATGTACTTCCTGCAGCAGCTGAAGAAGTTCATACTGCCAAACACTATGATGGTGCACTTCTACACTGCGATCAGAGTACATTGGTCACTGGTTTGTTTTGAAATGTCAGAAATGTAATGTTTTTTAATTTTGAGTTGTTTGTTTATTATTCTCAGTTTAACGGATGAAAATCAACAAGTGAGATGGGAAACTTTTCGTTTTTTTCATTTAGTTGCATAATTATTCTTCACACCAATAGTTGCCCAACAATTGTGCACACATATATATTCTCCAAAAGAATGCCAAGACCTCACTTTTACTTTCTTAACTATTCAGGTTTGAGGTGTATTTACATTTTGGATTGACCTGTAATTGTTCAATAATAAAATTAATCATCAAGTATACAACTTGCCTTATTGTGCACACAGACTATAGCCTGTACCTGTCCAAATACTGTAAATATACTGATCTCACTCTGCTGAATCTGATCGTATCCTGCGCCCTAAATTATGTACAAATAAGACATGCATTAATAGACCAAAAACAAATCCTTGTTTGTTAAAACATACTTGGCAAGAATTTTTGTATCACAACACTGAGGCCTGTAGGTTTTTAGGCCTACTGGATCTGTATGTCCCGCTTGGGAACTGTTTTAATAATAATGAAATTAGACCTTCTTGTTGATTGTCAGATAATCTACCATTTACATAAGAGTGGTTAAAACATGCTACTAATTGTCCACTGTATGTCAAAAAAGGTTTGGTATACTTAAACAGGAATGCCTTCCAGCCGGCCTTAAAAACTTTGCATGAGTCTTTCTGTACAGATGTTAATTTTACAATACCATTAGGAAAAAGGTCCATACAGTTACTTTCTGTCAGAGGCAATGGGGGATACTGAAACAAAAACATATATTTGAAGTACTTACTTCTTCATTCAAGATATCATTTGGTGGGTCATAACTTCATTAGTAATACGTTTAGGTAAATAAATGTTGGTATCATTCCTGTGTCGAAGTCTGAAACAAATCTGCATTCCATCCAGGTCACTTTATTATTTGTAATAAATTATATTAGTTTATTATAACTTAGTACCTCTCTTCTATGGTAGACATCTTATTGCTATCTATCTATCTATCTATCTATCTATCTATCTATCTATCTATCTATCTGTGCCATTTATCGTTCAATTTCTTTGTATAATATACAATTTTGACTAGAATTGCTTTTGTTTTATAGATGAGTGCTGAATTGCATGGCCTTTAGGCGCATTTAAAGGCGTCCCACACAATAAAATGATCTGCTGTTCCTATGTCGAATATAGTCTGTTAAATTCTTTTGTCCTAATAAACCATCGTCAATTCTGGATTAAACATTTTGCATATTACATTATTTAGTAGATGTACTTATTAACATGCGCTGCATATTTGGATCCAAAATAACATAGTTTTTGTTCTATATCAAGAAGTGTGTATTGTTTCTTTTGTTTTGTTGGTCATAGGTAAACGTTGGTGAAATAGATCATTTTGTAGGGGGAAGGGACCATAACAGTTGCGAGGGTAATTTTCCGATGGCTAACTAAAAACAGAAAAGAGCTTAGAGAGACGGTCGAGTTTTTCATATAATGAATACAAACGAACATATATAAATAGTGGCATTGTGTATTGTTTTTTCTAACCATAAACAGTACATGTTCGTAACACTGTAATATTATTAATATCTCAAAAACGTCACATCCGCAAGCCCTAAAACAGAGACTTACCATCAAAACGGAAGGTACGAGCGTCTACGGTAAACAATACACATAGCATGTATCTAAAGTGATATTTTATTTTAATGGCTTATATCTGTGGATACAAAAATATATTTCGATTATAAAAACAAGTATTTATTATACCATGAAATCGGTCATTAGATTCCTATACGCAAATACGGTCCGTCTTTGTATTACCCAACAAGTCCCCTCCTACTGAATGGTTTATCCCAAACGAACAGCAGCAAGCCAGTTGAAGAATTGGGACCTTTAAACTAAAAAACAACAACCCGTCATCTAGCCTAGTAGACTCACTCGACATCCTTTAAAAACTACAAAGAAACATTGTTGGTGTTTGAAAAGGTAAACCATTTCGACGTATAGTTTTTTCTTATCTGCAGTACATGCTAGTTGGTAACCTTAGCCAGCTATAAAGCATTTACAGTGTTGCCAACAATCAACTTATTCGCTACACTGTGGCTTGTTCTATTCTACAGTATATTCTATACATTTTCCACTTTGGTGTAAGTGAGTTGGATACAAAACATTCATGTAAAACTAAACCCAATGGAATGTAGGAATTTAGCGCGAGCATACTTGTTTACATTCAGAGTCTAGACTTCCTTATAGTTATTAAAACATTATCAGCTCCATACTAAGATATTATATCTAGAGTAAGCGA
Organism: Umbra pygmaea; assembly: GCA_016801145.1. NCBI lineage: Eukaryota > Metazoa > Chordata > Actinopteri > Esociformes > Umbridae > Umbra > Umbra pygmaea. The sequence goes on from JACXGM010014133.1 coordinate 16,514, forward strand.
TACAGTAATTTTAGTAGTGCATACACTTGTCTGATTCTCTTGACAATTTCTTTGCAACTAACATGTATGTTTACTGATGTAATGTTTGCTTCAGTAACTAGCTACGTTTCCTATGTCGACGCAATATGCATTTTATCAACATTTGGGTTGTTTTGATCCACTGTGACAAGCAGACATTGTTATGTTTTGGGTCTAGTTCATCACGTGTACTGAGCAGTGACGCGATTGTAACTTGTGAATATATTTGCTGCCAGTGGACCTGCTACCGTGTACTGCAATTAATCTTAAGATCCCATTCGCTGTGACCAGTCTTCTAGGGCTGAGCGATGTGCAATCACCCAATGAGAGAGAGCCTTAAATCTATTGTCATGTTGTCAGTCGGCGAACTGATTACCGTTCTTTCAGCGACACTATATTATGCTAGCGACACAAACGCGAATTTTGTTTTTCAAAATAATAGCGCTCATTCCAATGCATGAAATAATGATAGTAAATTCATTTTAAAGCTGGTGAATTATAATCAAATCAAATATTTTAATGTGTTTAAGGAACTATTAAAATAGTTTGATGGGAAAAAAACTTAATATGTTTTTAATAACAATTGTGAAAGATACGCTGTACACTAAATTTTATTAAATATATTGTCTCATAAAAACTAAACTATCGCTTGGGCCAAAACATGCTCTATGGATAACTGTTCAGTAGGATGTACTCTATCCAAATATAGTCTCAAATCCAAGGGCACTTGATGGTGTATGGCCACGAAACACTAAATCAGTTATCCATAGTCCATGTTTTGGCCCAAGCTATAGTTTAGTTTTTATAAAGCAGAATCTACATGTTAAATTATGTCTTACAGTGAAATTAATGGGAGAGTGACAAGGGTCTCTGATGTAGTGTTTCTTGGCCATAAAGCTTCAGTTGCCCTGGGATTTGAGACTATATTTGGATAAAATACATCCTACTGAACAGTTATCCATAGTCCATGTTTTGGCCCAAGCTATAGTTTAGGTTTTACAGAGCAAAGTCTGCATATGCAAGCATGGTATGTATAATGTAGGCACAACCATTGTTGTTATAACCTTTTTTAAATATTTTTATTATTTCACATAAATCAAACTTTCTACATGCTTAAAACATCGTAAAACTGGCCTTTGTATAGAGTTCACTAACTAATTAAAGTGTTATGCACTTTGATATGCATTGACTTTCGGGCTTTTATTTTGAAGGTTTTTTCATTATACCGACCTATATGACGTAATCTGAAGTGTCGCCAGCATAAGATAGTGTCGCTGAAAGAACACAAGTGGCGAACTACACTCAAGGATATTTATTTTTGTCTCTATTTTGGTTAACACACTCTTTTTGATTCGAGTGTGATTACTTTGGACTATAGTCGCATAAGTATACCGTAGTTAACCTTCCTACGCCAGTCATAATATACACAGGTTGTGGTCTAGTGTCACTTGTAGCTAAAGTTTGCTTAAACATTACTGTTGTCATAGTTACCATGGATTAGTTGCTGAGAAAAGTCATAGTTGTCTTTACAAGCTAAGTTAAATACAATAATATTTCAACGTACTTACTAACTTACTGTTTGTTCATGCGGGTTGTGGTTTGGCCAGAGGAGATGAACTGTCCACAGCAATATAGTAGTAATTAAACTCCAGGCTTCAATGTGAATATTTCGTCAACGGAGCAGAAAACAGGTCAAGTACTTTTAAATGAAGTTTCTTTCAATTTCTGAGTAACCTGCTTTTGGTGATTTAATATTTCCTTTCTCAATTTGGATAAAGAAATAACAAAGTCAATGTCAAGCATGTTTAAATTTAGAACGGGCTCTGTTATTCAAGTAAAAGTTGTGCTTAAACCAGTAATCTAATAATTGGACACTGCAATGTGTAAAGGTGCTATTTGTAGAATTTGAGATGTAATAACAAAACTACTTTCTCATTCAAGTGACCATCTTACAAATGCTGTAAATGTTTTAGTTCTTCAGCTATATACACCGAACAGTCATAACATTGTGACCACCTGCCTAATACTGTGTAGGTCCCCCTTTGTCCACCAAAACAGCAGTCCCATACACAACACCTTTCTATCAGAACCAGCATTAACTTATTCAGCCATTTGAGCTACAGTAGGCAGTTCGTCTGTTGGATCAAACCACATAGACCAGCTTTCGCTCCTCATGTGCATCAGTAAGCCTTGGCCGCCCATGACTCTGTCACCAGTTCACCGCTTTTCTTTTCTTGGACCACTTTTGATTGGTACTAACCACTGCAGACCCAGAACACCCCACAAGAGCTGCAATTTTGGATATGCTCTCACCCAGTCATCTAGCCCAGTGGTTCTCAAACCACTCCTTGGGGTCCCCCAGCCATGCCATATTCCTTAGATGTATGTATCACAGAGCTATCACACCTGAATCAACTTGTCATCCAATCATCAAGCCTTACCTGCTTGAATCAGGTGAGCTAGTTCAGGGCTACAACAAAACTGTGAGACCTCCTGGGGGTCCCCGAGGAGAGGTTTGAGAACCACTGGTCTAGCTATCACATATTGGCCCTTGTGAAATTCATTAAAATCCTTACACTTTATCCTGCCTCTAACACATCACCTTTGAGGACAAATGGACGAAGCAGGAAAGGGGCAAGCGTAAGGATTTTAGCCACTATGACAAGGGCCAAGCTTATGATTCTAAACACTTTGCAGTGCTTTCTTACACACTGCATGGCCTAAAATGCATAAATTATATTAAAGGTAGACCAGCCCATTGACAAACACTGTGGAAGCACAACTCACCATGTCCTCATTGCAATTTCTTTTCAAAAGGCAAAATATGCACTCCATAGTGTAGGACAGGGGTATTCAAATATAATTAGGGTTGCAATGAAATGTGGAGTGGAACTGGCTTCGAGGTCCAGATTTGGTGATGAGGAGTGTAGAAAATCAATAATTAATATTACCAGAAAAACTGCTTTTTCCAACTGAAAAAATATCATGAAATGTGCATGTCCTACAGCTGGTCATTGAAAGAGAAAATAGTTCTGTATTCACTCTGCGAAATTATGCCTCTGGCATGTAGGGCAGCAATGAAGGTCCTCCACTCTGGTTGATTCTGAGCTGTTTTCTGGACATCTCCCCATGTCAGGCTCATACAGTACATTTAATTTCTTCCTCTACTGTGCGACGGCAGTTGGTCTTGGGTCATCTTCTCTTCTACCTTCAGGTGTTCAGTGAAGAGCTACTCTTGAATGAGTTTTATTATTGATATAGCACTTTGGGGTTTTTCTTTGTATGGACTAAGTAGTAGTTCAACATACTGTAGTCAAGTACTGTGTTTGGGAATATTTTTAATTCAGTTAAATTCTGCCCCCAGGCTGTTGCACCCATGAGCAGCATGGAACATATTTATTTGGAACTGGCTTATTGAGAGCAACAATAGGAGGAACATTGCAAAGATATTAAGTTATAATAATAATCATACATAATTTAAATTTAACCAATAAATAGAGGGGGATGTACAGAGTGGCATACAAGACACATCCTTGGGATGTTTTTTGTTTGTTCAAGTTAGCAGTTTGTGGCGACGGCTATTGCTCTGCCATCATCTGGTGCTATTTGTATAGGCTAACGAAGGCCAAATTGCAACCAAACACCACCAGACCTTCTGGTGTTGCTGGTCTTTGTTTTGTTATTGGAGAAGTAGGCTGTACTGACTGAAGTTTGATGAATCCCTTTAGAAAAATGTGTATGTGCACCTCTGTGCGTGTGTTCAAACTTACTTGGCTGAGGTAAAAATGAACAGCTCTCCTGTTTTCTTGGCCATCCCAGTGCAACAGCTGTTTAACTGACCTGTGACATTTAACACCACCCGTCTCTTAGCAACGGAAACACACACAAACACACACACACACACATTTTGTGCTAATGGTAATACCTTACCAAAGAAAAGCAGTTGAAGGACCTGAATAGACTTCAGTAAGGTAATGCATTTTAATGTTTTTGACCTCAGTCTTGTGAAAGGAACCTAATCAAGGCAAAACTAGCTTATGAGAAGTTTGTCTTTTTAAGGATACTAAATGAAATAAGAAATGTAAGGTAAATAAAGCTACAGTAAAGTAACTGCACATTTTTTTCAGATTTCTGTGAAATATGAGCTATAACACTGTAAATCCGAATTCGCTCAGTCAACCTAAAAATTTTGTGGAAACTGCTTGCACTCAGTTTAGTAAACTATGGTAACATGAAAATATTGAGTACACGTGACACAATAAATGTGTCACATGACCCTTGTTTGACTATGAATTTATGTCTGATGAACTTAACTTTTTTAGTCATACAACATAACTGATTTATGTTTTCTAAGCATTCAATTGTATGTCATAAACACTCAAAAAAATTACATTGTTCCAACAAAATCTAATTAGTTTGAAATGATTTGTTGTAACCTTGTTAAATGAACTTGAATTCATTTAGTCAAGACTACGTTGTAGTAACATAGAATTATTGAGTACAATATTAAGCCACACCTTCAGTAAAATTTCCCAGTATACATTGCCTTGTTTTTATTAGGTTTTTATATTTATACTTTTACCATTTTACATACACTTCAATCATCTACATTCAATCACATTCACTTTACATTTAACAGTTTGACAATAAATAACACTATATTTACACAATTCCATACATACATATTACATTTAACAATTATATAAAAAAACATCTATATTTACATATTTATATAAATTCCTGACATAGCGATACCCGTGACCTAATCCGAAAACGGTTCCGGCTCCCTAGCCCTATATCCCAATAGTTCCTCAAATGACACATTCATCCCGGCATACCTGTATGTTCTTCTATATGTGTGTGCTATATTGACTGGGATGTGCGGTGTGCTAGTGATTGGCTGGGTGGGGTTGGAGTCTAGATTTGGTGGGGATTCATTTTGATTAATTTTTTTGCTTATTGTTTTATTTACTTTAATTTTCCTTTTCTTATGTTTGTCTGTGATTGGGGAAATAACTGCCTCCTCCTCCTCCTCTTTTATTGCTTGTGCTTGTGGTGGTGGTGGTGAGTCTTGATCATGGTCTATGGGTAGTGGCAGTTGAGATTCCGGGCCCTCTGTTGGGGGTGCCGACAGGGGCGAGACCGGGGGCCGACTTGCTAGGTGGTGCAGGGGTGGTTCTGGTGCCTGTGTTTCTTCTGAGTCTGTGGGTGGGTGCTGTGCAGTGTCTGACCTTTGTGGTGATCAGGGTGGGAAATTAACTTTTTTGTCCACCAGCCACTGTGGCTGGTGGATGCCAAAATTTTACCAGCCACTTTGATTTTTATACCAGCCACTTTTTCCCAAATTCAAATACATGAAAGAAAACACACTAGCATATTCTATATTGCTTCAACACATTAAATTCACTATTTATACATGTGAAATTAATATAGGTCAATTACTAAAGGGACATTTAGTGAAGACAAATCTGAGATTAAAATTTTTTAGATGATTGACAAATTGTGCTAATCTGTTTGCTAATTGTATGTCCTACTACCATATTTTAGTCAGCTACTTTTAAATCACTCATGCAACAGTAGGCAGTATCAACTTTGAGAGGTGTAAAACTTTACTGTTGTAACACCTGACGAACGCCACAATATTTACACCTTTGTAAATTCATTTTCTAATAATCTGTTTGGAAAACATCTGGGAATACTAATAAAAATATTGAAGCATTGGTTAAATGATTTACATTTTAGTAATTTAGCAGACAGTCTTATCCAGAGTGAAGTCTTATCCAGAGTGATTAAGCTCAGGGGCATTCTTCCTTGAGCAATTTAGGGTGAAGTGCCTT
>JACXGM010014134.1:0-23728 GCA_016801145.1 Umbra pygmaea
TGTGTTCCTTGTTCTTCATGATGCTCTCTGTGCTTTCAACGGACCTCTGAGACTATCACAGAGCAGGTGCATTTATACGGAGACTTGATTACACACAGGTGGATTCTATTTATCATCATTAGTCATTTAGGTCAACATTGGATCATTCAGAGATCCTCACTGAACTTCTGGAGAGAGTTTGCTGCACTGAAAGTAAAGGCCCTGAATAATTTTGCTCGCCCAATTCGTCAGTTTTTTATTTGTTAAAAAAGTTTGAAATATCCAATAAATTTCGTTCCACTTCATGATTGTGTCCCACTTGTTGTTGCTTCTTCACAAAAAATTACAGTTTTATATCTTTATGTTTGAAGCCTGAAATGTGGCAAAAGGTCGAAATGTTCGAGGTTAACTTCAATCAATGTCAGTTACATACTAATTTCATAGACAACTAAAGTAATAGCAAGCTAGCTATAAATAGGAATTGACACTTACCAGATGATAATAACTTGTAACATAAATTATTGTTGAAAGCACATCTCCTAAAAAGCAGATATTGACAAATTAGCCAAAAACTGTTGAAATAAACAGCTGGAGCTTCTTCACTTCTCAACAACAAAAGAAAAAACTAGCAGTAACAAGGCAAATGTTAGCTATTCCCTCTTAGTTAATGAAGTGGATTTGGTTCCTCTGTAGTCTGCAACACTTCTCCAAAACAGTCCATCCCATTGCAAGTCTTATTGTTATTTGTAGATTCTACAGTCATTGGAAAACGCAGCACTAATTAACGTGAATGCTCAAAAGCATGCACAGGTGCCTAAGTAGAGTCGGTGTACCAAGAGACAAATGGTCACAAACCAACAAAACGTATATTATATAATACAGAATTATATTATGAAAAGTGTTTATAGGATATATTTTTATTGACACTTAGGCGTTCTCTGATATGCACCTGACAGGCGTGGCATATCAAGAAGTTGATTAAACAACATGCTCTTTACACAGGTGCAGCTTGTGCTGGAAGAAAAATTAAGGGCGTTTGAAAATGTGCAGTTTTGTCACACAACACAATTCTACACGTCGCAAATTTTCACAGAGCATGTAATTGGTCTCTTTCCAGCAGAACTGCTGCCAGAGAATTAAATGTCCATTTCTCTACCATTAGTGCACTCCAAAGTAATTTTAGATGATTTAGAAGTCTAACCAGCCTTCCAAATGGAGCCACATTTGTTCAGCCCAGAATCTCCACAAGCTTCTTCACTTGTTTTACATGATTCGCTGACAGGAGAGCCTAGGACAGCGGATAAAACTGTAGGTTTGCACAACAGATATTCTACACAAACTGTCCTAGCTCTATATAATTCAAAACTCTATCTACACAATTCAAAACACCATTCATTGGTTTACGTGTAAATGCTGTTGTGTGCCAGACGTCTATCCAAATGTGCTTTCTCCCTGTATAAGCATCACAAATGGCAAAAGACTAGATTGGGGGTTTTTGATACTCCCCTGTTTCAGAGGATGACTGCTCCAGGTTCATGGATGTTTCTGTACATATATTGGATCTCAGTTGGAAACAGTTTCCGATGGGAACTTTGATGCTCTCCAAATGGACATACAGTATGATCTCTTTGATTATCTGTTCAGGTTTAATACTCAGCATTTTATCAGTAAACATGATTTCCCCAAAGTTTGCTGTTCATGGGGAATATAGGTCTTCTTGAGTAATACAGTGTTGTTTTGAACAGGTAACTTTAGATAGAACAGCATTTCCTAAACCCTATGCATTTACATCAGAAATTAACTTAATGTTATTAATGAACTAATTAAAAACCTGATGGTTTAAGTTTCCTTAAATGAACTATAATAATTAAAATGACTGTGGTATATTTCTATTGGCTATATTGAATGTCTATTTGAGTTTGATATCCTTATGGGTGTTGGTGCTGTCACGAGTGCGTTGGTTGTGTGAAGAAAAGGAGACCGACAGGCATGTAACTGGTTTGGCGTTTTACTTGGTGGTTCGTCAGGAGACATACAATAACGATATACAGTGCAGGTGACTCTGTTAGCGAATGCACAACGGTAGATGAGTAACAATACTTATAATTACTATGCTCTATAGTGGCATAGACACTTAGGATGAACATCAAGAGTGCACGCAATTACTCCACTAAACATCCCTCTTCTCACACTTACGTTTAGTACTCCAGAACGAAACGTCATAAGCACAACAGCAATCACCCGTAACGTAATCCAAATGGAATGCAATGACCGACAACCTCTTCTCCAGTTCAGCTGTCCTATAAAGCCACTAACTCACTGGCTAACCAACCTAGCAAGCCTAACACGGCTGCATCCACTTACTATTTAGCTACTGTTCTAACCCAGCTTCCCTTAACAAATCCAATCAAATCAAATTTATTTTTAGAGCCCTTTTTACAACAGCAGTTGTCACAAAGTGCTTTGACAGACACCCGGCCCGAGACCCCCAAAAGCAAGCAACACAAGTGATGCACAGGGGCGAGGAAAAACTCCCTAGTAGGAGGGACCTAGGAAGAAACCTAGAGAGAGGCCAGACTCAAGGGGGTGGCCAGTCCTCTTCTGGCTGTACCGGGAGGGGGATCTGAAGGTTCACAGCCCATTGTAATAAGGCCAAACAGTGTTCAATTATTGTCCAGCAATGAAGATATGATGGGTGGACTGTGACCATAGTCTTTATGTAGCATCAACACAGTTCGGTGGTCTTGCGAAGGAAGACCGTGAAGCCGCCTGGAGATGAAGGCTGGCGTCATCGGGTGGAAACGGGATCATCAACCGCAGTGAGGTGGGATCCAGAACAGCAGCGGGCCGGGCACAGGAAGGGGACAGGAAGGAGTCATCGGGCCACATGGTCCTGTCGCATGTTCCTAGGGTCCTCCTAGGATGAACATGACATCAGGAACATTAGAGTGGGCATACCTTGGATCTAGTACCTTGACACAGCTCTGACCCCAAAATGAATATATAAAACCCTAGTCCCCCGGCACATAAACTATTGCAGCATAACATCTTAACCTACATGGCAACAGCCGAACTGGGGAGAGAGGTGCCTGACTTAAAGAAACACACACACATACCGAATCCAACCATCAGGTAAATAGCACTGCAATAAGGAACACAATATATATACTTCTAAATGAACAAAACAGGGACTTGAGTCCATTAACCAGTTCTTTATTTCTTAAACGCCAGCCCACACTGGGCTAGGCGTGACATGTGCACTGATCTCTCTGTGCACAAGTCTGTATAGCGGTACCTGGTTGTCTCCATTAATAATAATAATTTTGCACGAAAATTGTTAAAAAAGTTTGAAATATCCAATAAATTTTGTTCCATTCTTGATTTTGTGCCACTTGTTGTTGATTCTTCACAAAAAATTACAGTTTCTTATCTTTTTGTTTGAAGCCTGAAATGTGGCAAAAGGTCGAAAAGTTCAAGGGGGCCGAATACTTTCGCAAGGAACTGTAGCAAGATATTAAATACAACACTATACTTTACTGGAAGCCAGTGCAATTGCTACAGAACTGGAGAATAGAAGGAGTCCTAGACAGAGCTGCCAAATTCTGAACCAACTGAAGCTTGTTGCAGTTTGGAGGGAAAACTGTGAGAAGAGCATTATAATAGTCTATACGTGAAGTGACTAGTGTGTGGATAACTGCAGTATTATTATTTGAGAGAAAGGGATGGAGATGGTTAATATTATGTAAGTGGAAGTATGCAATCTGCGTGATATTATTAATTTGACTTTCAAAGGATGCTATCCATGATGACACCCAGACTCTTAACCTGTGTGGAAGGACAAATGTTATTATTGTCAATGTACAAAGAAAAGCTATTAGATTTAGATACAACAGATCTAGTGCCAACCAGTAAAACCTCAGTTTTGTTTCCATTTAGTTTCAAGAAGTTAGCTGAAAGCCAATCTTTAATGTCAGCTGGAGAGCTGGACAAAGATGGGGTAGTAAAAGAACCAGTGGGTTTGGCAGATATGTAAAGTTGGTTGTCATCCGCAAACAGTGAAAATGTATACCATACTTCCTCAGAATATAACCAAGTGGGAGCATATAGATAATAAAACAGAAGCAGGCCTAAAACAGAACCCTGGGGAACACCAGTAGTAACTGTAGATGGTCTTGAACTGAATCCTTTCAATTGAATATGCTGACTGTGTCCAGATAGATATGATCTAAACCAAGACAGAGCAGTGCCAGTAATCCCAATAAAAGCTAACCTGTCAAGAAGTATATTATGTAAGACAGTATCAAAGGCAGCGCTCCAATCAAGCAGGACAAGTATGGTTAAATGCCCAGAGTCAGCTGCCAACAGTAGATCATTGGTTATTAAGAGCAGTCTCAGTGCTACAGTGGGGATGAAAACCAGATTGGAATTGTTCATACAAATTATTATTGGAAAGATGTTCATGATATTGAACTGCAATACATTTGTCCACTACTTTAGAGATAAATGGGAAATTGGATGAAAATTATCCAAATTTTATGAATCAGTATGGGAGTAATAATAGCTGATTTAAGATTTGGAGACACAGAACCAAATACAAGTGAAGCAGGCACAATTTTAGTAATCAAAGGCCACAGGGCAGGTAGACAAGTTTTCACGAAAGGAGTTGGTAGAGGGTTTAACTGACAAGTGGAGGATTTAGATTTATCTATCAGTCCCATTATCTCTAAGGTAGATGGTAGTGTAAAGTTAGAAAGAACAGAATGGGGAGGTGTGTGATTGCTAGATTGACATGAGTTATTATGGAAAGTACCAGTATGTAATTGCTGGTGTACATTTTCAACCTTAGATGCAAAAAAAGTCAAAAAGTGATCACATATATCAGTGGAATACATATCAGATGGCAAAGAATCAGGAGGTTGCAGAAGATTGTTTACCACTAAGAAGAGAGACCTGGAGTTCCCATTACTATCTCCAATTATGTTGGAGTAATAATCAGGTTTAGCTTTGGACAGTGCATTTTTGTAATTTTGAATATGTTCAGCATACATTTCTTTATGAACTGTAAGGCCAGACCTAATGTAAAACCGCTCTAACCTACGGCCTTTAGTTTTAAGTGCACGCAGTTCAAGTGTAAACCATGGGGCTGAATGTGCAAATGAAACAGTTTGAGTTCTCATAGGTGCGAATTCATCTAAAATCATGTTCAGTCCATCATTATAATATGTAACCTGGTCATCAACAATAGAGAAATCACATTTACCGGTGAAAATGACAAGTTCATCAGCAAGAGTAGGCACATCAATATTCTTGATATTCCTAAATGTGATTGGGCGACAGAGGTTTACCTTAAAGACTGCCAGTTGGACACAGAAAGACACCAGCATGTGATCTGATATGGTCAGATCAGAAACAGTACAATTATAAGGTGTTATACCAGAGCAGCAAACAAGGTCAAGAGTATGCCCCTTAGTATGAGTGGGCAGTGTGTTCAATTGTTGCATACCAAAGCAGTCCAAGCATGATAAAAATGCACTTGTAGATGCATTATTGACATTATCTACATGAACGTTAAAATCACCCAGCATTATAGCATTTGGAGACATGGAACATACATAAGTCAAATGTACAGATATTTCAGTTAAAAAGGCATAATTGCTCTTGGTAAATAGTTGTGAGGATGGTAGAAACCGCCCCATTAATTTTTAAGGCAATTCATTCAAAAGAAGAATAAGTAGTCACAGTTAACTGAGATACCTTAAATTTCTATTTATAAAGTATTGCTAGCCCCCCTCCACGTCCCGTATCACGGGATTTACAAACATAACCATATCCAGGGGGAACAGATTGGTTTAGATAAAAAAAGTCATTGCACACAAATGGGTAATTGGGCAAGGATGCACAACGGCTTGTAATTAGTAATCTAGACTCCATATAGACTCAATGTCCCAGACGATCTGTGATTGACATTGTGAGTGTAAACTCCTGTTTTATGTTGGATGTTGCCCTTCCTGGTCGTCATGAGGAACATCTGTTCAGACAGTTGTGGAATAACTAATATTTCTGTCTTCCCCATAATTTGGGTTGTATGTAGCTATTTTGTATAGTTGAGTCAGGTTTACAATACAGTATATATCTTACAGAAGCTGTGTCTACGCCGTGATAAGAGCGTAGTTTATTTAAGACATCTTCATTGTGCAACTCCTGAACATGTCTGTGAGTGAATGCACCAAGATGGAATACGTAAAAATCCACAGAACTCTACTTCCTGACTGGTCTCCCTTCTCTCATCACAACACCAACGTACAAATGAACAATAACACCTGGTTTGTGACAAGCGGTCTACTGTCACAACTCTTTAGGAGTGTGTTGCAGTCATCAGATTTGTGTACATCACACTTACTGTCAACCTGTCCCTCATCCATGGCACTGTCCCCGCTACCTACAAAATTGCTGCAGTCACTCCCATTTTAGAGAATCCTGGACTGGATACCACCATTCTCAATTACCTCCACCCCATATCCAACCTCCCCTTCCTTGCCAAAACCCTGGAAAGGACTGTTGCCTCTCAACTTCAAAACCATCTCCTCAGCAATGACCTGTTTGACCCCCTCCAGTCTGGCTTCCAACCACTCCACAGAGACTGCACTTCTTAATGTTGTTAATGACCTCCTCATCTCTGCTGACGCTGGTGCCTTCAACATCCTGATTCCCCTAGATTAGAGTGCTGCCTTCAACACAGTGAGCCATCAGATCCTCCTCACCAGACTTGGGGGTCTGGGCGTTGAGGGAACCACACTCTCCTGGCTGCAAGCTTATCTCACTAATCTGCACCAAATACATCTCCCTCAAAGACCGCAAATCAAATTTTGCAGCAGTTACCCAGGGGGTCAGGCACTGTTCTGGATTATGTATTCTTCCTCATCTACATCGTCTCCATTGGTAACATCCTTCACCATTTCAACCTTTACTTTCACTGCTACGCCGATCACACTCAGATTTAGTTCAGCAACAAATCTCTCACCAGCCCACCTCTGCATGAACCACTTCCTCAAGCTCAAATAGAACACTTACTCAAAGGCACTAAGTCCACCCTCAATAAAACTGGCACATTCTCACCATCGATGACCCCGTTGTTTCCCCTTCCCCCTATGCTCCCAACCTTGGCGTCATCCTTGACTCCACCCTCTGTTTGGAGAAATACATTAAACAGTCAAATCCTCTTTGTGCTGTCTTCGTGATATTGCCAAACTTGAATCCTTTCCCAGACCTGCAGACCTTTCAGACTTGCTATGCTAAAGATGTGATACTACCTGTGGGCTGCTTACAAGAAAACATGTTATACTGGGTACTCTCTCATAGCCAGCAGTCCACTACTTCACAGATGTTTTGAAAACCAGTGGGAGACATAAGAAGGGGAGTGTCAATAAACATGGACCTCAGAATATGAAGGCTCTGGAGATATACTTTCTGGAGGAATGGTCTTAGATGACATAATGTTTGTTCCAACTTAATTACTCATTAGAGTAAAAGACTCATAGCTGTTGTTTGAGCTTAGCAAAGGGAAGTTGCACAACATATTAAATGAGGGTTACCAATAATTCTGTCCCACACATAGGGAAAATGAAATTGTTTTACGTCACTTAAGGTTTTTATTCTTGTGAATTTGCAAGATGTTTAGGAGGATAAAAATAACGATTTGTTTTTATCACAGACGGTTTTTCTCATGTTTACCAAGGGTGATGATATTATTGGAGTACACTCTATTTATTCAATTTTATATAGCACATGTTTCGACTCCTGATTGCTGATTTGCAATATACACTCACCTTAAGGATTATTAGGAACACCCATTCAATTTCTCCTTAATGCAATTATCTACTCAACCAATCACATGACAGTTGCTTCAATGCATTTAGGGGTGTGGTCCTGGTCAAGACAATCTCCTGAACCCCAAACTGAATGTCAGAATGGGAAAGAAATGTGATTTAAGCAATTTTGAGCGTGGCATGGTTGTTGGTGCCAGACGGGCTGGTCTGTAATCCAAATAATCTATCCCAGATCCCGGGCAGCGCTATGCCAATTGGTGTGGGCAAAGTCGGAGAAGACATTGTCAGGCTCGAACCACTGATTATCTTGATTTAGACTGGCTTGCAATGCAACGACTTAGCCCACTACACCATCCAGAGCCCCCTCAATTGAATTTTTTTCATTCCTCATGTGCTTTCTTCCTCCTCAAAACACATTGTATAAGAAGAGAGGGTTATGGATTTTTTATTTTATACATTAGTGAGTGCATGGGGTGACTGAATGGCTAACTGACTGTAACAAAGTGACCCAAAGCAACCAAGTGAACATCTCAACAAGGTAGCGTAATATCCATTTTCAGAAACAACCTCTCTACCCCAGCCTACAGACACTTGTGCATGGACACTTGTGAAGACATGGCCAGATAAAAATTATAATGCTTAAACCTACCTATCTAAAGGTTGAGGGTAGTTTCTTAACAGCCAGGATCCCTCATTACCTTAAAATACATAAAAAGTTAAACATACTGTATATATTTTTATGTTTTCGAAATATTTCTAAAATAAAAGCATAATCAATGAGCAATAAATTATAATCCGATGTTTTAAAATAAAATATCAAAACGATTATAATGTCTATGTATAATTTGTAAATCAGAAATTTGGGAAAATTGGTCAGGGGTCAATTATTTTGGAATGCACTACATATATTAAAAGTAATAATAATAATTTGTAATAATAATAGTACCGGTAATAATAATGCAGAATAGTAGCTACTGTCACTGCGCCCTTGAGGAAGGTGGTGAATACTAATTGCTCTTCTTAGTTCCTCTGGATAAAAATGTCTGCTAAATTCTGCAATTACCTACATTATTTACCTTTTGTTTTAAACTACCAATTTCAGGAATACTACTACCACTTTCAAGTACAAAAAAACGAAATGTTTTACAGTTACAGTAGGATTCTCAGAGTTTACAGAAATATCCATAAATGTTACAGGATCATTTTTGTGTAATTTAGTTGTTAAATGCTGTACAATGAGAAATCAAAACAATCCTCACTGCTGTTTATGTTTTTAGAAAGTCCCAGATGTGATAGGGCGTAGTTTACAGACATACATTGGGGCAGAGTACAATGCTGTCATCAGCAAAAAAATGAAGCTTACAATTTTTCACACATTTTCCAATATAATTTATGTATGCTGCCACTGGGATGCCTAGAGCATCTCAAAGCACTTCTAACCTAATGTGCTCCAATAGAATTCAGGATTTTAATAAGATTTAGTTATATGATTTCATAGTTCCAATTACTTTCCATTGTACATGTGGACTGTGACCTAGGTGTTCACTCTGTAAGATATTACCATTCTTTGTACATTTGTTGTGTCCCTGTTCAGATATTCTGTGCCTGAATGGCCCCAGTGGGCCGGTACAGACTGAGATTCAACAGCTGTACGGTCACATTAGGAGCAGCTGGACATGCTGACTGTAACAAAATATCTTTGCAAGGTAAAAAAAGAAGAAAACATCTGCCTGAGTATCCTAGAAATACAGGCAAAAATACTTATTAATACTTACATTATAATCAATGGCTGACTTTTTGATTGCTGAATTAAGTATACTTAGTGATGAAAGATACAACATCAATATCTAGTGCAGGAAAAAATAATCAATATATACTTTTTCAGATTATTGACAAAAAGATGGAATAATGTGAGTTTGAACTGAGCTATGCATTATATTTTATTTATTTTTGCTGTCACAGCTATAGTAAGCAATGTGTCAGATAAGGTAAGCACCAGCATATTAAACCCTCAATTATTTTGCCTATGGAGGTTCATAAACCATTGCAACATTGTCTCACATCTCATCAAATATTTTCTGCAACAAAATTATAAGCATTATCAATATATGAAACTTGACTAATGTAGACTAAATTAATTGAGTGCTGTATCGCTTTCCTTTTTTACTTGATGTTCCCCTTAGGTATGTGGTTGTACTTATCTAAAAATATATCAAGGTGCAATACATCGCTGATAAGAAAAACAAACAAAATTTGATCAATTCTCAGCCAAAAGTGTACAATAATATATTCAAAACATTCACAGATAGAAAAGGTAATTCTAACACCTGAATTTTTGTACACAATTTGCACATTTTTCTTATTCCACATTGTTGGCTTAAACAAAATAAATTACTTGAGCAATAGGAGGAAAAACATCCACAGTTCACTCTATGCCATTAGCTTCAATCTCTGCTGTTCGTGGAGGCTTTTTTGCTAAACGCTTGGCCTTGCCAAATTGCTGTTACTGTAGATCTTTGTGTCAAATTTAGATGTCAGGACACTAGAATATAAAAACATTCTCCACAATTCTCAAGTCTTACTTTAAATCATCAACAACAGAATGATAAGACACCAACATAGGTTTCCATCTATGAAGGGCACAAGCTGCCAAAACCGACAGCTCAGAAACTTTGTGTTAATATTGAGAGATGGACGGAAAGTGTAGGAGAGCCGAATCAATTTCCGGAGAACTGTAGAGCTATTAACTTAGGCTTTGTAGAGCACTGTACAACTATTTAACTCAGGCTTTGTAGAGCACTGGATGAAACCCGCAGATAATGAATTTAGCCAATTAGCCAACTCGTCTTTCATTCATTATTGGCAAACAATTGTAACAAAAAGTTTACAATGCGATGCACTTACTGTCTCAAAACATGCATCTCCCCATTCACTATAGGAAAGCCTCATAAATCAATTTGAGCTTGACTTTTTGTAAAATATTACTAATGTAATATAAAGACTAACGTTAGTCTACTAGCCAGGGCAGCTATCAGTGGGACTGCTAATGTATATAGCATGTATACATAATACAGTGGCCACGAATAAAAATCCTACACTTACAAACATATGCACTCAAAACCTTTCGACAAATTTGAACATTATATTTATCTATTCTCCAACAATACTATCATAAGCCAAAAGTTTATTTCAATTAAGATATTAGATCATAAACGCTTACATTTGTGGTGGAAGTGACAGTAAACATACCCTTGTGGAAGCATATGCCGAGTAACAATATCTGATCTATATTTATTCCAGGGAGTTGATTGCCTGTGGTGCTGAAGACATGTTACTTCGTCTTTCCGCCACAATATTGTTCATCTTGTTGATGCAGTTTGCCTGCAAGCCAGCAGCATTGTTACACCCATTTTGCATTCAATGGAATGGAGAAAATAATCACTTAAAAATGGAAATAAAAAAAATTACTATCCATGCCATTGAAAAATACAAGTATCCTGTACAACAATAAACCACATTTTAGACTACAATACATTTTTCAGATTGTATCCAATAATTCTCAAGCTGAGATATTATTTTATGGTATTACCCAACATTTTTCTTTTGAGCCATTGCTTATTGGAAGGAGCCTTCCCTGTTAAAATTGCACTGTAAAAATAATTCCATATTAAATCCCATGTTTTGGAATGGGATGTCCAACCATCTCATATGGGTGTGATGGTCTGTTGTCTGCATACGTTTGGCTATATAGTGTATGTTTTCCAATTAATTTAGGGTTTACAAAGGCAAGGCAAGTTTTTTTATTGAAGAAAACCCTGAACTGCCTAGCAATCATCATTTTGTGTGTCCCTTGGATATATATCAGAGCTCAGACTTAGACCAAAGTGCAGAAAAGAGACAGGTGGTAAATGTACAGTATTCATTAAATCAAATGGGCAGGCTGAATCAGGTACTGGGCAGCCAGGGTTCGGTAGACAGGAATTTTAAACACAGACACTGGAAAAGCCGGGAAAACAAGGCTGGGCCGACTCGGGGAAAAACAAGTCAAAATGGCAACAAGAAAGGAAAGAGCACATGTTAAATCCAGAGGGGATATTGATAACATGGGGGACACCTGGTGGGGTTTGAGACCAGGTCAAACAAGAGGACAGATATACTTCACCCCCAAAAAATCACAAACACTGCAGACACTTGATAATCATACTTGCATTTTCAATAGTTTTCCTCAGCTAAATATTTTCCTACTTTGCCAAATGTAAGTAGAATGATATAAGAAAAACACATACTTAACAGGTTAAAGTATAATGCTAAAGCTAACATTGACTTATCACACAATATATAGTATGTTGTTCAAATATTAATATTGCTCAACATTAATATTGCTTATTGTATCCTTCTAATGTCTCTAAATATAAATTGTCATTAAAAACAACAAACTGTTCAGTTAACTGAAAGTAAATATGTTAAAGAATATGGGTAATCCAAGTGTTATTACTTTTTAACAGGTAACTGGTTAAATGATTCAATGTAATTTTTTTAAAAGTAATTTTTTAAAAAGCTGTTGTTGCTGTACCACTGTCCAAATACCAGCTGCACCAAAAGCACTACATTATATTTTTTGATTATGATTATTATTATTAGCCCCACTTTTAAAAACGCAGCCATTTGAATGAAGTCTTCATTCATTATTTCTCTCACAGCAAGACCAATTCCCATTCCCACAGGCAGTGAAATGGACGCAGTATCATATTGCAGTAATATGAGTGATTAAAATTTTCATTTTAACAACCAAAGTGGTCCAAAAACGATGAAAACAATTCATGTTTACAAGTCACAGGGCACAGCCATCTTGTATTCATGCTCGCAATTCCTGCTCGGTCTCTGAGTTCTCCGAGTGGGAAAGTAGGATGTCCGAGTAAAAGTGGGTGTGTAGTGTGCATTGCTAGGCAACGTTCCAAGCTCCAACTCGGAGCTCCGACTCGGAAAGATAATTGAACGTGTGTTATTCAATGTGATGTCATTTATTGTTATAAAGGCTTGGTGCCATGGATGTTCTGGGTCTATACTTGCATGAGTAAACCGGTTTCATGTCTGGAGATGGACATGGAATCTATTTTGCTCATTCCACAATGCTCTCTTAATATTCTTCTTAATTAACTAATTAGACACCACACTACCTGTCAGGCTGAGCGCCTGGGTACCAGATAAGGAGGCGAATGATTTTGGTGATTTTAGAAGGAATTACGGGTAAATAAAAACATGGAAATCATCTATAAATAGCATTCTGTTTGCAATTTTTTTATTTTGGCAGTGGAATAATGTAAAATACACATATTTAGGAAAAGTCCAGGAAGGAGGAGGGTGTACTGTAGCTTTGAAAATCAAAGGTTCATATTAATTACAAACTGAAACGCCAGATGGCGACGACATTTGGCGGTTCTAGTGTTAATTGCCATTTTAAGTGTGAGTCACCTTGTGTGTCTGTAACAATGCCAAACATTCAAGGGTATGTAGACTTTTGATCAGGGGCATTTGGGTGATTTCTTATATCAATGTGGCGCACGAAGGATCTAAACAACTGTGTGATAATGAATGGGTTCATACAGTATGATCACTATACCTACATAAGTCAGATTTTTGCATGAACAGTCACATTGTCAAAATCAATGCCAAAATTTCATAGTTTCTGCCTAAAAAAGGCTATTTTTCAATGCATTTTGGGCTGAATCATAATAATCGTAATAGCTACTTGGCCTTCTAAAGTTGTATAAACAATTGGATTCATGTTGTTTGGCAGGTCAAAGATTGGGACTTCATGTGTCTGGGTCAAGTGGCAGACAAACTTTTAATGGTTGTTCGTTGGCGCTTGGAATTGATGTGTGTTGCACAGAGATTTTACACCAAAAACGGACAAGTGCATGCATTGCAATGCTACTCATCTTTTAAGGCTGCCTGTCAAACTGGGGCACCTGAATGTGAAACAGCTCAGCAGGGTTTTTCTGGGATTTGCTTAATGGGATTGTCCCTCACATGATATCTTGTCTACAGTGTCACAAGTGCAGTAGTTCAGGTCAGGGGATTATGAATTCATATGTACACACAAAGTGAATTTGGTCAAATGTGCCATATTAGAATAGGTCTATGTGAAAATAATGTTTTCATGACTTTGAGGACTAAGGAATTAAATCCACAACCCTAGTGTTGTTCATGCATTTTTTGACCAACTGAAGCAAGCCTGGTGTCAGTGATAATGCGAGTGAAGGTGGGCATGCAGAGTTGTTTGAAGATTATTACTAAATAAGAAGCAAACAAAGGTAATGTTTGTAATGCGCACAAACTTATGAAATGCTGTCACTGGAGTATATATGGACTGGTGCACACAATAACTGAAAAAGACAAATGGGGAGTTATAATGTATATTTACACATACTGCACTAATGAGGGAACAAGAATCAGGTGTGAGTGATGATTAGGCACGAGACAGTCCAGGTGATGGTGAGGGAGTTGAATGTAATGCCCAGGAATGCCAAAGACAAATGCCCGGGAATGTCAGCTGCGACTTCTCTCAATGGCGTTTCCACCTAAATGCCGAAGTTTCCCCCTTGGTGATGTGATGACACCTGCACAGTCGAGGCATTTCAACAATGCACAAAAGATCATGCTTCCTCCAGGCCTAGGGATTTTCAAGTGTTTGGCTTCAGAGGTTGTTCTGTATCAAAGGATTCTCAATAGCTAGCTACACAGCCTCACTTTCAACTGTAGTCTCCAAAGCCAAGTAAAATATAAATCCAATATCCAGAAAAACTCACTGGACACAGAGAGACTCAAAGCTAATGCTGGGATTGTCTTTTTTTCACTCTTTTGGGAAAGGTCAAAGAAGTAGGTCACAGGCAATATATAGGAGGCTACATGTGAAAGAGACATGGTTCCAGTATAACTGCTTAAAGGCATGTCAAAAAGAAAAAAAATAATTGTCTGTGATTTTTGGCCACTGGTTATGAAAGTGTCACAGTTGAGTGTGTACCATGTCATATACAGGGGATGGCACTACATAAAAAGGACTGTTACTTTGAAGTTGAAATTAAATTACAATTACAAATGCAGCTGCAGATGTCACATTAGGTTGAGTGCCATTAAGGGATCCATCATTCTTTGATGACATGAGTTATATGGAGAATAAAGCCCCCTAAAAATATGAAAATTGGTTATAATCACTGAGTGTTTTGAAATTAAACTTGACCTCCCCCATGCAAAGTACAAATAGAAAAGTATATAGAGTGTCTTAGCTGGGAGGTATTAAATGTGGGGTGCCCAGTTTTTTTTCTTGGTGAAAGAATGTTAGTTTTTCACTCAAATGATTGTTATTTTACAACATTGTAGCACAGTGGTTGGGTAAGAGCCTATAAACTATTCATGTACCACTTGCACTAGCTTGACCCTGCTCTCCCTAAATCAAATAACTATTTACAGCTTAGGACTATAGACAAATCCTAGATTTTCTTAAATGATCCCCTTTAGAAGAATACATGACCAGTATGATGTTACATTTGTTTAATGCTATAGCTGAGGATAAAGTCACTGTGATCTCATTATCCATGTCCAAACATGGATTTACTAGCATCTAGCAGATATGTTTCAAACTCAAGGTTTTCTGAATTTGTTTGAGGCATGCTCTACCCACTAACCTATTACAATTGAATCCCAAAACTATGAGTATGAAAAATTGGGAAATACCCTATGTTCAGCCAGTGATTACATAATTTCCAAAAGGCTGACAAATAGAGTGAATTGCCCTAATGTGGGCCAATTTTTGCATTATAGACTTTGGTGACATTTTGCGATATAAAGCATACATTGCAGATTACACATTCAGAAAAAACATTTTCAGGATGAAGTACGAGGATGCGATCCAGTTCATCCGACAGAAGCGTAGAGGTGCTATCAACAGCAAGCAGCTCACCTACCTGGAGAAGTACAGACCTAAACAAAGACTGCGCTACAAAGACCCTCACATCTTCAAGAATAAATGCTGTAACATACTCCTCATAGCAACATTTAGCTAGTAAACTAAACACCACTGAGAAAGAAAACAGTTTCAAACAGGGACCCATATTTGCTCTACAGCATCAATAAACATCTAGACTCTAGAGGCCTAAAATATAGCAGAATGCATCTTTAACAAGATAGTTGCCATGGCCTACTAAAAAGTAATTTCTGGTTTACTATCTTATTTTATACCAGCCGACAACATCCCACCCTCATATTACAAGACAACACAAAACTAAAATCGGTATGCTGTGATAAAGACAATCCATATGCAGTATATTCATACATCTACCCAAAAACTTAGGAGAGCATCTAAGCCAACATATTTTACAGACGGGATGAACATCTTCAGCTGCACCTTTAAGGACAGAAAGTTACCATGGTAACAAAGATAGCAATAATACCGACTGTGGTAGAATTTATTTTGGTACATTCTAAAAATGGAGCTTGCAAAGGGTGGCCCTACTCCTTAATTGGGCCTTGATATGAATATATTGTTATGTTTTATGTGCTGATCTAATAACCATCATCAAAAGCATTCTTTTTCACACTTGGAATTTCATGAGTAGCTGAGGTATAATCAACCCAATCTCCAAGCGATTAGGTTTGTATATCTATTCAGCAAAATCAAGGTGTCAAACTGGTTCCACGGAAGGCCAAGTGTATGTAGGTTTTCACTTATACTTTGTACCTGACTGATTGCCAGGTGATTACTAATCAGTCTAGGTCTTAATATTGGGCTCTAATTGAAGGGAAATACAAAAACCAACAAACAATATCGGCTCTGTGGAAACGGTTCGACACCTGTGATGTACAGGATGATTATATATCGGTGATTAAATTTACAGACACTTGATCTGCACACAAGAAGTCGCTGAAGAGCGATGTGGCAAGGTTAAGATTCTGCTTATCTATCCCAAATCCCGGAGAGGGCTATGCCAATTTGTGCTGCCTCATGCTGGAGCTCCGGGGAAACCTGGAGAACCCATAGCCAGGCTTGAACCAATGACTATCATAATGTAGACTCATACTGTCCTACAATGCAGCCTCTATGCCACGTAGACCCTCAAAATGAGAGGTTTTAAAAAAGAAATTTGAACATTCAAAATGCAACTTTAAAGATGTTATTTATAGTAACAGTACAGGACTACATTACATTTCTACTGACCAGTTTACAAATGCTTTAAAAAACAATATTAGTTTATATTTTTTAAACTTAAAAATGGAATAGTAATTTCCTACATGATGTAGTGGTTTGTTACACACAAAAGTATGGCCTAAAATACATAAACTCATCTAAAGACAGACTGGCACACGACCATTGACGAACACTGTGGATGCACAACTCATCACGTCCTCATTGCAAATCCTGTTAAAATGACAAACAATAACGCACTACATAGTGTAGGAAATCATTGTCTGAATTGCTTTTTCAGATGTTTGTAAATTTCAAACAATAAATGTTCTGCAGCTTTTTAAAACTGGATGATAAAAGAGGAATTAGTTATGTTTTCTCTCTGTGAAATTCTACATGTATGTTTAGAAAATGTTTCAATGAAAAACCTATTGAAAGAATATAATCTTGGAAGGTGTGACATGTTTTTTAATTAGTATTTGTTCTTTTCTAATGGAGCATTGGCATGATAAGCACAACAGCTTTGTTCCAGGAATATATAAAACACATAGCTGCACTTCATGAAGAACCTGGCACATTTCGGAGGCAGACAATGTTCAAAACACTGTTGATTTGTTTAAGTTATTAAATTATTGTTTTAATTATTTATTATTTATTACTTTTACACCATTTTCCCTCCTAATATGGTGATATCTAATTCACAATTAAGACCTTTCATTAAGACCATTTTCAGTCAATGTGGAAAAATACACTCACTGGCTACTTCATTAGTTCTACCTGTTCAACTGTCCGTTAACATAATTTTTTTTATCATCCGATCACAAGGCAGCAAGTCAATGCATTTAGGCATGTAGACATGGTGAAGGCAATCTGCCACTCCTGTCAGCTAAAAAAAGGAAACTGTGGTTACAATTTGTATAGGCCCACCACAATTAGAATAGAATATTGGAAAAACATTGCCTGGTCTGATGAGTCCTGATTTCTACAGTGACATTCAAATGGTAGGGTCAAAATTTGATGTAAACAATATGAAAGCATGATTCCATCATGCCTTGTATCAACGGTTCAGGCTTGTGGTGGTGGTGTAATGGTGTGGGGATAATTTCTTGGCCCCTTGGTACCAATTGAGCAATGTTTGAATGCCACAGCCAACCTGACTTTGGTGGATGACCATTTTCATCCCTTTATGACAACATTGTACCCATCTTCTAATGTCTACTTCCAGCAGGATAAGGCACCATGTCACAAAGCTTGCATCATCTCAAACTGGTTTCTTGAACATGACAATGATTTGATTGTACTCAAATGGCCTTCACAGTCACCAGATCTCAATCCAATCGAGGACCTTCCAGATGAGGTGGGACGGGCGATTTGCATGATGAATGTGCAGCTTAAGTCTTCAGCAACTGTATGATGCAATAATGTCAAAATGAACCAAAATCTCTGAGGAATGTTTCCAGCAACTTGTTGAATATATGCAACAAAGGATTAAGGGACTTCTGAAGGCAAAAACGGTCCATAACAACACTCAGAGACGTCATGCCCATTGAAACCTCAGGTTTCTGAGCCAAGTGGATTTTCTTTTTAATATGTATTTGTGGGCACATGTTTGCAAAAAAAATAGGTGCATGACGCTTCTTCCGATACTAGCAAAGTGTACCTACTGAAGTGGACAGTGAGTGTATGTATTGCAAACCCATTCTGGTTCTTATAATGGCACACAACTGGAAAAACCACACAGGAATTGTTACGGAACAGAACATAGGCTCTATTTGAGCTCAGAGGCAAAATAGAGATTAAACTTATTTTGTGTGAAACATGTTTCCTAGAGCTATACAACATTACACTGCACACAACGCAACCTTTCTAAAAATATATGCTCCCGGTGAAACATTAACACTAAAGTTATAAAACCGTAGCAGTGATTTGTAATGATAGATTTTTGTCTTAACTATACTATTTATGGAATGAGTTGCAGTATCGCAGGTAGCTAATGTCAGTAGAAGTCTGGTTGACTAGCACTTGTGTTGAAAACAGCACATGCTACTTAATGCCATATTAGGCTTTAATGAACTATTATATAATAATAAAATTATTAGTATCATTCTTTATTAGGAAGATAGTGTTTTTGTTTGCATTTGTATACCTAGCCCCATGATATCCTGAGCTGCATCAATAGAAAACTATTTTTATGTAATTCCAATTTTTGGGGGGAAATGTCATCATCCAAACTACAAATAATTTGTACAGTAGCCTAATATTTTCAGCTTGCTCAGTATGCTCAATCCACTTTCAGTCCAGCATCCAAAACAGTGTTGGGTGCAAGTTTTTACTCAACATTAGCTTTTGTGCAACGTCTGTGGGGCAGCATAATTATGCAATTTTTCCAGGGCTTGCCTTCCATGGTTATTTCACAACATGCCCGCTCAGTCATTTGATAATTAAAGAGCCACTGTCTCAGTTCAATTGTTCATTTGTGAGTAGAGTCAGTAAATTTTAGAATTGACTAGAAGCCAGTTATAACATTATTCATATGAAAGCTACTGTATGCAAATTGGAGCATGCATAAGACAAACCCGTTTTCTTTTTAGATACAAATTAGTAATTCCCAAATTAGACCTTGGATTGAATACACCATA
Source organism: Umbra pygmaea (assembly GCA_016801145.1). Classification (NCBI taxonomy): domain Eukaryota; kingdom Metazoa; phylum Chordata; class Actinopteri; order Esociformes; family Umbridae; genus Umbra; species Umbra pygmaea. The sequence goes on from JACXGM010014134.1 coordinate 19,626, forward strand.
ATGTGAAACTACTACATTAGGTAGAAAGACCCTATTCAGTTTTTGAGGCACAGTTTTAATATTAGTGTAATATGAATCTATGAAATACAGTATATTTCATAAAGCCCTTTATACAACAGCAGTTGTTTTAAAGTGCTTATACAGACAGACATACTGTACAGACTGCCTAAAACAAGAAATGTTGGCCCACCAATAAGGTGCTTTTCAAGCGTGAATTGGTAACTTAAGTTAATTTAGTTATTCTACGTTGAATACTACCTAACAGACCATTTCACTGTGCCTTGATGGTCACAAATTATTCTGAAAAACAATATTAAAATGTTATATTGTTTACTAATAGGCATTGTGTTTCCTCTTACGCCTTTTAATTATTAGTGCATTGTTAAAGCAATTGCACAAGATTTTCAGATTACATGCAAGAGCTGTGTTTACTGTACATGTGACAAACTTAAAAGGTAGTAATAGTATGAATATTACAAATTATTTAACTGACTTGATCGTAAGTGATTATTTAATCTGTTTGTCTATTGTTGTAACTTTTTTGAAGAACAGATTTTTCTGTTATCACATACTTTTTCTCTCCACTGGATATATATTAAATTCTTGTTTTTTCTTTCCCCTACCTTTTACTTTCAAAAACATATGTATTCTTCCGTTCAGACAAACCGTGTTCTTGCACCGCGTGCTTTGCCGAAAAGCACTTTTCTGACTTGAGCTGCATTTCTGCCTGTTAAAGATTAATTGATGCAGCTCACTAGGCAACAATATATTATTTTGCAGTTGCATAAATGCCAGAAAACTCAACATCCCTTGATAGTCAAATTGAGGTGTGCAAACAGGCTGACATACATTTCAGAATCTCATCACCCTTTCACAGCCATTTTCGATAATGGAACAATAATCAAATTTTATTTTTATGTTTTTCCGCAATGGTCTGGTTGGTGGAATATATTACCAGTAAAATTTTTGACAGTTCAGATCTTTAGACTTTTCAGTACATTAAGGAGCCATGTAATCTCAAATGTGTTATCCTGTCCTCCACTCTCTATTCTAAATAAAACTTGACCAAATCTCGAGCACCTGTGGTTACTTCTGTATGGAACAGGTGACTTCTAGGTTTTGGAGAACAACTATGCAGTATTTATAGGTATATTTTACGGTTGCAAAACCAGGCTTGTGAGTTCCATTCCCGTAGGGGAACAATATGAAACTATTTGCTGTAATTTGCTCTGGGTAATCGAAAGTGACCACACAGAAATTAGGCTGTTGTTGGCAGTGGACCACTTGTGATTGGTAATTAAAAATAATAATAATAGAAATTCCATAATGTTAAAGATAATGTAAAAAATTCTCATTAAGTCTGATAAAGGATTTTATATTTCACTGTTTAAAAAACAATCACTGTTGAAGGTGCACTGCAGTCACATGATCACCTCATTGAAATTTCCAAGCTTTGCCAAAACACTGTTTAAAAACATTTCTCTCACGTAACACCACCAATCCCAATCAATCTAGGCACAGGGATTCATTGCGCGCTCAGTATTAATAGGCTGAAATAGACTTTCACTCTTATTTTGTTTCTCATCCAATAATTTATTTGCAAGGTGGGAGTTTTTAGCTTAAAATTAGATTTCAGATGGGTGATCATGTGACCAGAGAGCACCTTTTAGAACAAGCTTCTCCTTCATTTTCTTACTGTCAGCAGCTGTATAGAATTGACTTGCCTATGGGAGAGGGCTGCACCAACAAGATTGTAAGGATTTCATTACATGGCTTTTACAACACAATGTTAATAGAGCACTTTGGGGCATTGAAATGCTTGACAGGGTCTCAGTGTATTGTTCAACCCAGGTTTCTATATCAGCTACTGCACAGGTGGTGCTAAAGAGTAAGGAGTAAAGTCACTCAGTGTAATCAGGGCAACGAAATGTCTAGAAAATAGGAATGAGCCCAAATAAACAGGGCATCTGTATGAAACAAGCTGCAGAATTGAAACAAAATAGAGAAAACAAATACTTGTACATTAACTTGGAAAACGATATGCCGTAACTTGAAAAAGAAATGCATGGCTGTATGGATACACAATAACTATTCTGAAAGCTGTTTCAATGCAATGACATGGAAATATTTTATGAGTATCAAGAGGCATTAAACTGATTACTTTACACCACTGATGTGTATAGTTTTTGTTTTCGAATATATAACACATTTCCCAACCACTTTTCAACACAATTAAAGCAAGTACAACTTTGTATATGTGTAAATATACAATTAAATATTGTATATCTAACTATCAAGATAAACATTTAGAAATTTCTTTCGATATTATACTTCATGGAAACTGACATTTTTTAGTGTCGTCCAAGTGCTTCCAAAATGGCAACAACAATAAATGAAACTGAATGAATGTTAAACAATCACAATTAAAACATCTACTTAAATGTACAGAGAGAATGTAAAAACAACACAATATTTTTTCAGAAAGACCCATTCATACCCCATAAATCAAATCATTATAGTAATCCACTACCCAATGAGCTTCATTTGATCGAAACAATCATCAGTGTAAAACGAACAGATGGACAAATAATCACACACTCCATAATTGTGGCATAGACAGACACACAAACTCACCCTGAAACAAACACTCAGACATGAAACGAAGAAACGAGCAAACATATGACAAAGCCAATTACGGCACGTGGCAGCATTGTAGCGGAGCAAGAGGAAGCGAGACAGAGGCGTATAGGGATTAGCACTGAGCAAGGCCAGATGGCGGAGGGGGGAGTTCAGATGGAGTCAGCGGCAGGCCGGACCCAAGGAGGACTGAGCAGATGGGAGGATGAGTGGATCATAAAACCATATTACCGGTGTTATTATTATTGTTATAATCACAGTAATTATACTAATGATTAAGCTTATTATGTCAAATGGTGGCAGTCAAGTGGACAGGACCACAATGGTGCTCTACTACTGGCTCTCTACTACTTCTACTATGGTGCTCTACTACTGGCTCTCTACTACTTCTACTATGGTGCTCTACTAATGGCTCTCTACTACTTCTACTATGGTGCTCTACTACTGGCTCTCTACTTCTTCTACTATGGTGCTCTACTACTGGCTCTCTACTAGGGCTGGGAGGTATACCGCAAAAAACTATATACCGGTATTCATGTATGTAGCGGTATGCTATATTCGTTACCGGTATTTTTTCATGTCATTCCGCCAGCTGCAACAACTGAAAATAATCTTATTTTGGAATAAAACTGCGCCCCTAAAATCGTAATGCCCACTGCGGGACACACACAAACACACGTGAGAAACAAACACCTGGAAGTTAGATAAACGGTGGAAAAAAACAATGGAGGGTGCAGGTACAATTATCCACGCAGCAGCAAGCGAAAAATGTGTTGTTAAAAAGGGTGCAACGTCGATAGTGTGGACATGGTTTGGTTTAAGATCCCGTTTACACGTACACGGACGGTTATTTTGAAAACTGAGATATTTCCCTTCGTTAGTGCCCTTCGTTTACACGCAAACAGAGAATTTGCCCTTGAAAACGATTCTTTCTAAAAACTCCGGCTAAAGTGGAGATTTTTGAAAACTCCGTTGGCATGTTAACGAAGGAAAACTGAGGTTTAGGCAGCCGACGTCACAGTATGCGCCAGAACATGCATCTGCGCCAAAAGTGCGACCTATGTTTACATTTTCATCTGGCTACTTTTGGGAATCTGATTGGCTAACGTGGGCTTCAGCCTTTCGTTATACTGCCACCTACACCGTTGGCATGCTCTTGACGACATACACGCTTGGTTCTATTAGCGCATGCACTAAGCCACTCGACCGATGTTATAACATCGGAAAAAAGCTTATGGGGGTTGTTTGGCTTGAATTCAAAGGCTATTTTTTCCGTGCCCAGAACCTGTGAAACCAATCTGATTGTCAGAACTATACCAGTAGTTAATCTAGTTAAATGACAGTGGGACTTTTTTGTAATTCATAAACCTAAGCAAGTACTGTGGTGGTGCCATGACATGCCACGGTTCAGTACTAAAGCCATAGACAGCGGATAGGCTTGTTTTTTTGCGGTTGCAAAGTTATTT
>JACXGM010014135.1:0-22370 GCA_016801145.1 Umbra pygmaea
CCTGTGGATATCCCTAAGTGTACCTTAGCCATACATGCTATTCCGTTCTGACCTCTGCCTGTTTGAATTACTCTGCCTGTGGATATCCCTAGCTGTACCTTTGCCTGATTTTGGATTATTCTGTGCCTGTTCCTATGGACAGTCAGTCCGGTCAATAAATAACATTGTTCTCTTTTACTCTTGGAGTAATTCATTACACCTTGCATAAGCATTTGCTGGTCTCCAGTCAGATTTGTTGTTACTACAAATTGAATAAGCTGTTGTTGAATGTAAAACAAAAGACATACTTTGTTTCAGTCCAGAAATCAACATTTGTAGGATCATAATATTTGTACCCTGGACTGTTCTCTCATGAAATGTATTCCCTCTTATAAATATCTTGGATTTTGGTTAGATTAAGATTTTTTTACACGTCGCCAAATTATTAAGTAAGGTGAGGATCAAAATTGGTTTATTTTATAGAAACAAATTGTGCTTGTCTTTTCGGCATATAATTAAAATTGTAAAAGCTACCTTCATGTCTGTGTTGAACTATGGTGATGTACTGTATGCATGCTTCAGCATTGTTAATGAAACCCCTTGATATTGTCTATCAAAGAGCTTTGTGTTTTTTTCCTGGGATTCCCTGGTCTCCAGAAGGGCCAGACTTTGGATGACATTTCTATACACGGCCATAATGCACAAACTGCCATTTTTCTGACCTAAAAAATAAACAGAAAAATCTGAGGTTATCTAACATGCTCACAAGACTGGTTATTGTTGGACAAACCTCAGCCAGATTCAGAGTTGTGGATAACAGCATTTTCCTACCATGCCCTTGACTCTTAACAGAGAGACCTTATGCTTGATGCACACTAGGTTATAGTGCATTGCACAAGGACACAACAACATTTGACACAGTCAGGTATGAAACTAGCACCCTTCTGACTATAAGTATGCCTCCCAAAAACACTGAGACATCTGTGCCCTGCTTATTTGTCACATTTGCAGAAGACTGCAGGTGGTATACATGTACTGTTATATCACACTCACCTAAAGGATTATTATGAACACCATACTAATACTGTGTTTGATCCCCTTTCGCCTTCAGAACTGCCTTAATTCTATGTGGCATTGATTCAACAAGGTGCTGAAAGCATTCTTTAGAAATGTTGGCCCATATTGATAGGATAGCATCTTGCAGTTGATGGAGATTTGTGGGATGCACATCCAGTGCACGAAGCTCCTGTTCCACCACATCCCAAAATGCTCTATTGGGTTGAGATCTGGTGACTGTGGGGGCCATTTTATTACAGTGAACTCATTCTCATGTTCAAGAAACCAATTTGAAATGATTCGAGCTTTGTGACATGGTGCATTATCCTGCTGGAAGTAGCCATCAGAGGATGGGTACATGGTGGCCATAAAGGGATGGACATGGTCAGAAAAAATGCTAAAGTAGGCCGTGGCATTTAAACGATGCCCAACTGGCACTAAGGGGCCTAAAGTGTGCCAAGAAATAATGCCTAAAGTATCCCCTACACCAATATACCACCAGCCTGCACAGTGGTAACAAGGCATGATGGATCCATGTTCTCATTCTGTTTACATCAAATTCTGACTCTACCATCTGAATGTCTCAACAGAAATCAAGACTCATCAGACTAGGCAACATTTTTCCAGTCTTCAACTGTCCAATTTTGGTGAGCTCTTGCAAATTGTAGCCTATTTTTCCTATTTGTAGTGGAGGTGAGTGGTACCCGGTAGGGTCTTCTGCTGTTGTAGCCCATCCGCCTTAAGGTTCTGCGTTTTGTGGCTTCACAAATGCTTTGCTGCATACCTCGGTCTTAGTGAGTGGTTATTTCAGTAAAAGTTGCTATTTTATCAGCTTGAAGCAGTCTGCCCATTCTCCTCTGACATCTAGCATCAACAAGGAAGTTTTGCCCACAGGACTGCCGCATACTGGATGTTTTTCCCTTCTCACATCATTCTTTGTAAACCCTAGAAATGGTTGTGCATGCAAATCCCAGTAACTGAGCAGATTGTGAAATACTCAGACCGGCCCGTCTGGCACCAACAACCATGCCACGCTCAAAATTACTTAAATCACCTTTCTTTCCCATTCTGACATCCAGTTTGGAGTTCAGGAGATTGTCTTGACCAGGACCACACCCATAAATGCAGTGAAGCAACTGCCATGTGATTGGTTGAGTAGATAATTGCATTAATGAGAACTTGACCGGGTGTTCCTAATAATCCTTTAGGTGAGTGTATATATATATATACATATATATATATATACACATATATATATATATATATACACATATATATATACATATACATATACATATATATATATATATATACATATATATATACATATATATATACATATATATATATACACATATATATACATATATATATATACACATATATATACATATATATATATATATACATATATATACATATATATATATATATATATACATATATATATATATATACATATATATATATATATACATATATACATATATACACATATATACATATATATATATATATAGAGATATGTAGATAGATATACATACATATAAATATACCTACCTACATATATATATATACATATAAATATATATATATATATATATATATAGTCAGGTCTGGAAATAATTTAACACTGACCCAAGTTTCGGTTTTTTGCATGTTGACCAAAATATATTAAAGTTACAGTTAAATTTTGAACATGGGCTTAAAGTGCAGTCTCAGCTTTAATTTGAGGGTATTAACATCTAAATTGGAGGAAGGATTTAGGAGCCCGGCATTCCCAATTAAGATCCATTCACTCCGGTCCCGAACATAATGTGAGCCCGGCGTCCCCAATTAAGATCCACCGACCACGGCTGGTGAAACCAGCTTCCACTGGGGGCTTGAACAGCAGTTTCTACCCATCTTTAGGAAACGTCTGAAAAACTTCCTCTTAAATGAGTACTTAAATTAGTTGTATTCCATCACTTATAATCTAACATTTTTAGATTATAAGTGAGCCTTCTCTTGCACTGTTTTTGCCCATTCACTCCTTCAAATATTGAATGCTCTTACTATTAAGTTGTTGTTGTTTCACATAGTTTCTCTTAAATGTATACACTTACTGTAAGTCTGCTACTGTAAATTATTAAAACTTCGAAAGTAATGTAAAATGTACAATACTACAAATAATAATTATACACAGCATTTTGTAGAAGGCTAGCAGACTAAATATAGCTGCATTTTGTAGAAGGCTACCAGACTAAATGTAGCTGAATCTTGTAGAAGGCTAGCAGACTAAATATAGCTGAATTTTGTAGAAGGCAACCAGACTAAATATAGCTGAATCTTGTAGAAGGCTAGCAGACTAAATATAGCTGAATTTTGTAGAAGGCTAGCAGACTAAATATAGCTGTGAACACTGGTCATACTGGCAAGCCTCAAATTGTATTTAGCATCAAATGACTACTCCATACACCTATGATGACAATCATTTGTTTTGTCCCAAATATATAGAAATTAGCTCTGCAGATTTGTACTTTAAGATCTGCAACACAGTCCAAGTAATTATTTGCAGGCTCATCAAGTGGACTTGCAAAATTAATTTCCTTAAAAGGAAATTAAGAGAAGAAAAAAAGAGGTCAGGTGTTATGGGCTCTGCCTTAGAGGGTCATTTCCATTTAACTTGTATTTTTACATGGATTTGATGAGTTTTGTAATTGTATTGCACTTTTATTTAACCAGGTGGCCTGATCGAAAACAGATAATTTGCAACAGTGACATGTGCAAGGTAAAAGATGATATATGAAGTACACAAAAATACAGAATGCAAATACTCAGAGAATATGATAGGAAGTTTGTCCGTACATTTTGTGCAAATTAGGTCTAAATTAGAGAGGTAAATCAGTTGGTATGCAAAGTGGCAGGGCAATAACAATGGAATAAGTATCACTTGAGCATAACTGTGCAAAATATTGTGCAAATATCTTAAAACGAATAACTGAGCTAAAGAAATTCAGCCACCAAAAACTATTAAATCACATAGTGTTTCTGTTATAAGTCCTGCTGTTATATCCCGTAGTCCACCTGGCCATCCCGGTTGTAATTCTGACATGGATTTTGCATGAAGACTCTAGTTACAGCTCACCTGTATTCACTGAGTCACTCATCATTTCAATGTGTAAATGCATTAAGAACAAATGCCATGTGCTGTTAAAATCTTCACCAGCACATCCAGAAACAGAAGAGGACTGGTCACCATTCAGTCTTGTTTGTCTCTAGGTTTCTGCTAGGTTCCATCCCTACTAGATATTTTCTGGTAGCCACTTTACTTCAGTATCTTGTTGTTGCTTACTCTTTGCCAGGATGTCTGTGTAAGCACTTTGTGACTTGTTAGTTAAAAAATAAATGTTGATTGATTGAACCTAAATATGTTTTCGTTTTACATTGTTATGAACAACATGCTGGACATGATTTAATTGTTTAGATTGTATAGGATTATACATTGGTTTGGTTCAGATATTATATAAACTTTTGTCAAAGGACCACTAACAATGAGCTCTCCCTAGAACCAATTGATATACGTAGAACCATTACATTTAGGTTTCATTCAGAACTGATAAGAGATATATGAAGAACCACTAAATTTACAGTAGATTTCATTTAGAAACTGATAAGAGATATGAAGAACCATTAACAATGAGATCTCCCTAAAACCAATTGATATATGAAGAACCATTACATTTAGGTTTCATTCAGAACTGATAAGAGATATATGAAGAACCACTGACAATGAGATCTCCCAAGAACCAACATGAGATCTCAGGAGAACCTTCTATGAAAGGTTGTTTTATGAACCATTATTAAATCTCACTAGAACCATTCTAATTAAGGTCTTACTAGAACCAATAAAGGATCGGAGAAGAACCATTTATAAAAGGTCCCGCTAGGAACCAATAAGAGATCTCACTAGAACCACTAAAATGTAGATCTACCCAGAACCAATATCAGATTTCAGAAGAACCATCTTATATAGGTTCTTCTAAGCACAAAAGCAGGATCTGTGAAGAACCCTTTTTTTAAAGGTTTCTAAAATAACATTTTTTATGAACTGCCATGAAGAAACATAAATAGTTCTTTCATTAACCATTTTTTGGGGATTCCAAGTTAAACCAATTATGGTTCTTTAAAACACCTTGCCTGAAAAGGGTCTTATAGATCCCACCAGAAAATAGTTCTTAATAGATCAAAAAACACTTCCCCTATGGCTTCGCTCTGGAGAACCTGAATTGGTTCCAACTTGAACTGAATTTTTAATGTGTACAGACACATACTTACCGATACTGTTGTCTAGAGGAAACACCACCACACACACACTACATACAACATCTGAGACAGTGATGCATCCTATCTGCTGAAATTAGCCTACTGTACATTTGTTTTCCAATCACAAATTTTAATTAAAAAAAATACACTTGTATCATTAGGACCTGCCCTTCATCCACAACATTGTATTAACATTCTATAGCATAAACTAGAGTTGCTATCAGCAAGCAATGATCTTTGGAGAGAGCATGCAGTCTATGGTGAAAACCAGGAAATGCACATTAGAAAAATGAATAAGAAAAACTAAGAAATATTTTATACTTGCAACTTGAACTTAGCAGGTCTAAAAGCCATATTAGCATAATTTCACCAGTTTTATAGTGAGAACTGAGAAACATTAGTAAATACCTAAATATCACTTTTGCAACACACTGACATAATGAAGACCAAAATCAAGTTACTTGTGAAAAATATTAATTTAAAATGTTACACTGTTTGTCTCCCCTAATATATTCTGATTAGTGAAAAATATAAATAATAGAATCTGTCTTGTTATGGTTGCACAAAAATAATATGTGGTCATCACGAGGGTTTGCACAATTAAATTAGTGTTTAACATCTCACAACTGCAGGTAGCAAACCTTGTCTTTATAATCTAACTGTTGAAAAACAAACTATGACTGTATGCGTCAGCATGCAACATTTCAGTTTGTTTGCCAACTTTTGGAATTAGTAGAAGAAAATTAAACTACTTCAAAATGGAGATGGTCCCAATAGCGCTGTCCATGCTCTCACAGACACAGTAGTGAGACAGGTGATGCAATGTCTAATGTAGTGATGTGGGCAGAAAGATCAGCAGCAGAATCAAGCCTTACAACTTCATACAGGGAGCAATACTGCCCTCTGCTGTTCGACTATCATATAACTACATATCACGTAAACGACAGAAGTGTCAGCCTACAAGGTTAGAGCTGTATCATCCTAACATCTCAATTGCACATTATTATCATGACTTCAGGACTGTATTATGAAATACTAGTAAAAAGTAGTATTTTTCCAAAACCTTTTTCAAACTTTTTGTCATTTTACAATTCCATTTTAACGCCAGTTACAGTTATCTGTTGTCAAACGGAACAGTATAAAGCAACAATTCCTCAAATCAATTAATTCTAAATCAGACACAACTTTTTGGCTCATCCCTTTTTGTAACATAGTGGAATGCATTCCAGTGGCTTCCCTTTGTTTGCTAACCACTATACTGGGGCCTTCTAGCAATGATTTAAACCCTAGTCATCTCACAATGCGGAAATACCAACTGAAATCTCATCAGCTGATGATAGCACCAGCTATTGATTCCTTTATAAACCCTGTGCCGACATAGCAGTGTATCCCTCTGTCTCTCACACCTCTGTAGAGCAATTATAAAGTGTTTTTTTTATTTTTGTATGAGAGTTCATTTCTTTGAAGCAGTGGCTCAAATTAAATTCTGCCACGAGATAATGAACCCTATTAGGTCATACTGGAGCTGTCCGGATGGCAAACAAAGCTCCATACAAGCCTTTGTGAAAACCTGAAACAATGTAATCTGGCAGCAGAAATGAAATGCATTTTGAAACCTATCAAACATGGTTTTACTATATAGCCACATCCTAATACTTGTGCTACACACTGGAAATGTCTCAATTATTACTTAGAGTACTTTAAATTTGCCATATGACATGACCAAAATACCAGCCTCAGGCCCTCTAGAAATATCCCCATGACAGAACACATCAGTTAAATAGGTGGCCTTGTAGTAGAATGCATAGAGAAGGGATCAAAGCTCAAATATGTAGGTTATTTGCATAAAATATATTTATGAACTTGCTTATAAAATGGCATTTGTTGAGCTGTGGCTAAGGCCCTGTCAGCCTTAAGTGCTTGGCAAAACTGTATAATTGGTCTCAGTCTTTTGCTCTGTTGATTACTGGATTCCAGGGAGGGAGGGAACAGAATGCACAGATACAGCCAGTTAAAAGCTCTGGAATGGAGAGAAGAATGAAAGTGTTGCTCTAAGAGAAAAGGTCACGGTAATTGCCATAAAGGGCACAGCTTAAATGATTAAAGAAGAATAATTGGCTGGGGTTGTTTGTGTAATGGTGGTCACTGCAGCAGGAATGTTGCCTGTATTGATATTAGCCTGCTGTCTGAATTTATAGGACAACTACTAGATCGTTAGGTTTGTATATAATTTTGAACTCTCTTCTTGAAAGATTTCAATATTTTAGGTGTATGATGTACTGTATTATGGGAAATATAGTAAAAAGGAATGGACTTTTGCTTGGAGTAATACTGTGTCTCAGGTAATTGCAGCTGATGCACAAAAAAAGGTAGAAGGTTATATCATCATGGCTACTGAGCCTAGTAAGGATTTGTATTAACGTTTTACTTTAGAATAGTAATGGATATTATTGGAGTAGTAGGAGCTACCGTATATCTCAGAAGTTCTCCCAAATTACGTTCTCAGGAAACTATTTTGAAAACATGAATTACGTTGTATGCCAACATATGTAGGCTGTTTTTACGTTTCAGCTGCACGTGTTGTATTAGTCCTTCTGTTGCGTTGCACCTGCACGTTCCATTTTGCCTCTTCATGCGACAACATTCCACACATTCCATACATTCCACGGCATTCAAAATTATAGTCTAACATTCACTGTTAAAGTTTGTCATGTGGTCACTGAAGTTAAGGTTGGGATTAACCATAGAAATAGAATAAATAGAAAGGCCATTGAACTGCTTGGCGTGGTCATTCGATTTGTACACAACAAAATGGCGATTGTGGTTAGTTGTCACGGTGACAACACGCAAATCGGTTTAATAAGGAAGTAGGCCGCTAGATATCAACTAGGAGTCTATGGGCCCTATTTTAACGATCTGAAACGCAAGAATCAAACGCGAAACGCAAGTGACTTTGTGGGAGGGTCCCGGGCGCTGTTGCTATTTTACCAGCGGGATAAATGACTCTTGCGCCCGACGCACATCTAAAATGGGTAGGTCTGAAGTAGCTTCATTAGTCATAGGTGTGGTTTGGGCATAACATTTTAATAAATCAATCGGAGCGTCATCTCACACTCCCTTTAAGAGCAGGAGCGCTTGTTCCATGGCGGATTGCTATTATAACAGCGGATTGCTATTGATTTTTTTCATCCATCCATTTTCGTCCGCTTATCCAGGATCGGGTCGCTGGGGCAGCAGCTCCAGCAGGGGTCCCAAAAACATCTTTTTCCAGAGCCACATTAACCAGCTCCGACTGGGGGATCCTGAGGTGTTCCCAGGCACGGTTGGAGATATAATCCCGCCACTTAGTCCTGGTCCTTCCCCGAGGCCTCCTCCCAGCTGGACGTGCCTGGAACACCTCCCTAGGGAGGCACCCAGGGGGCATCCTTACCAGATGCCTTTCAACGCAAAGGAGCAGCGGCTCTACTCTGAGATCCTCACGGATGACTGAGCTTCTCACCTTATCTCTAAGGGAGACGCCCACCACCCTCCTGAGGAAACCCATTTCGGCCGCTTGTACCCTGGATCTCATTCTTTCGGTCATGACCCAGCCTTTATGACCATAGGTGAGGGTAGGAACAAACTGCCCGGTAGATTAAGAGCTTTACCTTCTGGCTCAGCTCTATTTCGTCACAACGGTGCAATATAATGAGTGTAATACCGCCCCCGCTGCACCGATTCTCCGACCAATCTCCCGCTCTATTCTTCCCTCACTCGCAAACAAGACCCCAAGGTATTTCAACTCCTTTACTTGGGGTAAGGACTCATTCCCTACCTGGAGTAGGCACTCCATCAGTTTCCTGCTGAGAACCATGGCCTAAGATTTAGCATTCAAGGTCTCCAAGAAGGCTGAATACTCTGAACTCCTGTTTGGTGCATATGCACAAACAACAGTCAGAGTTTTCCCCCCAGCAACCCGCAGGAGCAGGGAGGCGACCCTCTCGTCCACCGGGGTAAACTCCAAAGTAGCGGCGCTCAGCCGGGGGCTTGTGAGTATCCCCACACTCGCCCGGCGCCTCACACCCTGGGCAACTCCGGAGAAGAAAAGAGTCCAACTCCTATCCAGGAGAATGGTTCCAGAACTGAGACTGTGCGTAGAGGTAAGCCCCACCAGATCTAATTGGTAGCACTCAACTTCCCGCACTAGTTCCGGCTCCTTCCCCCACAGAGAGGTGACATTCCACATCCCTAGAGCCAGCCTCTGCTGCCCAGGTCTGGTCCGTCGAGGCTCCTGACCTTCACTACCACCCATTTGGCAGCGCACCCGTCCCCAGCAGTTCCTCCCACAGGTGGTGGGCCCATGGGATGGAGAGGGAGGTGCCACATTGCTTCTTTGGGCTGTGCTCGGTCAGGCTCCGTGGCAAACCCGGCCACCAGGCGCTCGCTGACGAGCCCTCCATCCAGGCCTGGCTCCAGACGGGGGCCCTGGGCTTCCTCCGGGCAGGGTCTCTCTTCCTCTTCCTTGCTTCTTCATTGGGGTTTTTTGTGAACCATTCTTTGTCTGGCCCCTCACCATGCTATTGATTTTTCTTTTTACAAAATTTAAATAAAGAACACTCTCACTGAATCACAAGGTTATGAATGCATGGTAATATTTTTGCAATGTAGTCTAGCATTAGAGCGAGATTACTTTGCTTGCCTCACTCTTCTGTCAAATAAACTCTCCTCTCCCGTTCTGCTGGGGCATTTGGGTTAAATGGCCACGGCACATGCATTTCAACATCACGTCTCCTTAAGTCCTCTAATATTTCCTCATTTATGTCAGCCACACATCCATGATTCATGGACATGTTGTGTAAAACACAACAAGCCACAAAGAATGCTGCGACTTGAGTAGTATCAAGTGACTCCTGTCCTATCCATACACCTGGCGCGCTTTTTGAGTGTGCATAATGTTTGTTCAATTAGGCTAACACTGCGTGTTTGTGTGTGTTTTTGCAAACAGCATTTCACGCACTGTGGCTGGCATCAAATGGTGTCATCCTCAGCCATGTCTTTTACGGATAGCGTTGTCCCCTTCACAGCCACCCATCCAAGGGGGGATTCCCATCAAAGATGGCAGAGTTTGCCATAAATGATTCATGGCTTGAGCCAGGGTAATTTGCACAGACATGCGTGATTTTACTATTAGCATCGTAAATGACTTGTATGTTGATTGAATGTATATCAGTGGGAATAATTAATTCTGAATAATTTGGGTAAATGTCTACACTAGATGTATGCCTATTTTTCACATCTTCGGACACTGCAATGATTACCCTTATGTGGTAATGTTTTTCCTTCTAATTATGTATTACAATAATAAGAACTGCTGAATTTGTGTAGATGAGAGGAGCAAAGTGCCCAACGAATGCAAGTTCAGTCCCTAATTTACCGACGCGCGCCTGTGGAGAGAAAAGTCCCCTATGCGTCGGGTGCAAGATAGGAATAATACATGCGTTGATGTAAAAAGTAAATTGCGCTGGGTGTAAGATAGGGCCCAATATGTAAATACAGAATAGATCTTTACACTTTGAACTTTTGCATCAATTCCATCACCCCCCTTTTTTTACATGCACGCCCCCTTCATAAGGGCATCGGTTCTGACATGGTTACAGTCATACCTGTCTAACAGAAATTTTTCAGTGAAGATGGACAACTTCTCCAGCTCCAAGGCACCTCTCACCTGTGGGCTTCCGCAGAGCTCCATCTTTGCCCCATCTTTTTTTTTTCTCTACATGCTTTCTCTGGGCTCCATCCTAAGGAAATATGGTTTTTCTTTTCATTTTTTGTGGACAACACCCAAATGTACATCCCTATTAAGAGAAACAACCCTGCTGCGCTAAACTCTCTTCTGCTATGCCTAGAAGAGGTCAAAGCATGGTTAGCCCAAAATTTCCACTTTCTAAACCAAGAGAAGACTGAAGTTATTGTTTTTGTCCCAAATGAAAATTCTCAGCACCTAAATCCTGAGCTAGAGAGCTTATTAGCTTTTAAATCCACAGGAGTGTGGAACTTGGGTGTACTTGTCGACCAGTCTCTAAAATTTGATAAACACATTTCATCTGTAATCAGCGGTAGTTTCTACCTACTTCAAATACTGTCTATAATTAGAAGCTCTTACTCCAAAAACTCTAGAAATTCCTGTTTATGCATTTATTACGTGTTGGCTAGATTAATGCAATTCTTTATATTGCGGTATATCAAGTCACCAAATCGCCCGTCTTCAATTAGTCCAAAACGCTGCGGCCAGACTCATTCACAAATGTCGGAAATATGACCATATCTCTCAGATTCTCAAATCTTTAAACTGGCTGCCAATTCGACATAGAATAGATTTAAAAATTTTACTCCTTGTTTTTAAATCTCTACATAACCTAGCCCCGGTCTATCTCTCTGAACTTGTCATTACGTACACTCTGTCCCGAAGCCTAAGATCTCTTGATCAGGCTTTGCTGGTAGTCCCTCGTGTTAGCCTGGTTAACACCAGACCCTTATCAGTTCTGACTAAGAGTGGGACTGGGCAAAGTTCATTCACAGCCCATTTCCAAAGGGGCGTCGCCAACGGACACCGCTCAAATGCCTCTCCGCGCAATTGGATATATCAGACGTTTGCCGAGTCGAGTCGGCAAGACGGCGACAACATCTTTTTTTAGATATGAAGTGTGTTGTTCTTTGCTCGGTTTTTAACAAAAAGGAAACGTTCAAATCGCTTAAAACAGACGCGATAGCTGATTCGAACTAGTGAAATTGCGGATGTTCCAATGCAGCAGCCATGGTTGTAATTTTCTGCTTCAACCAATTACAGTATAAAGCTGCGCTATCGTCATCGTATAAAGCCCGCCTCAACGGTTGTGATTGGTGCCTCGATTTGAAAAAAATTTAAATATGCTTAAATGGGCTCTGCACCAGACTGACTTGCAGAGCAAATCTAAATTTTACGGAAGTCCCTCGGGGTTCTCCCAGGCTACCTCGCGTTAGAATCAAGCGTAGAGGGGAGCGTGCATTTGCGGTAGCAGGTCCGCAACTCTGGAACTCCATGCCCCTTGAGATTAGAACGGCCCCTACCTTGTCTGTCTTCAAGTCTTTATTAAAAACCCACCTGTTCTCATTAGTATACTAACCTCCATTTCTGGCTGATTTTACCTTTTTATTTTTAGCCTACGTTTGATACTGCTTTCATACTTCAGTTTTTTCCAGTTACTTCATTGTGATTATGTCCTGCTACTGTTGTGATAGGTATTTTTTATTACTTTCTTTTTTAGATGTATTACTTTCATGTAAAGCACTTTGGTCAGCCTAGTGGCTGTTGTAAACGTGTTATTCAAATAAAATGAACTTGAACTTTATTATACACACACACACTCTCTTTTAGAGAGTTCTGACCATGGGACTGGGCGCCCAACACACTGCAACACTTTATAGAAAGACTACTGTAGAAGCATATCTGTGCCTGTCTTATGTTTTCCAGATGTCACTGGTGGGATCTTACCCATCTTTGGGTAACCCTCTTCACTGGTCACATTTTTCTGCATGATTGTGGATTTGAGGCATGAACCATTTATGTACTGAAGTTTAGGGCCAGATGCATGGCTATGCCCTTTTCTTAGGTTGTCCCAGTATCATAGGTGGGATTTTACCCATCTTTGGCATACCAGCCCTCTTCACTGGCCATATTCCAGTATCTTTTTCAATAATGACTAGAAGGAGGATCGTCCAAAATAAATAACATGTTATATGAATTACCTTACCACAATTAGCTTGAATAACTCCTACGGGTCTTTCGATATAATTATTTTTTAAAAGGTTTTGTTTTTAAAAATGTTTTCTTTCATTTTAATTTACACACCAGCTCCACCAAATATGTTGTCATACTGACCAAGCTCACTTAAGTATGAGCTCCAGTGACCAGCCCGGACCACAAGACCATGTCCAGCTCCATCCAGAGTCCATGCATACAGCTACACATTCACACACACCATCAGTGCTCTGACCTGAAACAACCCAACATGCACCCCATGTTATGTCCATGTTTTTATCCTCTTTGTCTTCTATAACATGCTCACACACGCTCACACCCCCACGTGGCCACACACAGACACACACACACAAACACATGATTAAATTATGCCAAGACTACTGTTCTAACCCATCCCAAACACTTCTATTACCCAACCCTGTTCTAAATGTTCTAATGTCATTTATCAAGTAAGCAAAATTAAACTAAACTAGAGCTAAACACTATATACAATTTATCTTACCTTTTATAATTATTTTCATCCCTCCAAAATCTATAGATTCACATTTCATTTCCCAGTACCTTAAAATGTTTTTGTTTCCAGCAGCAATGCATTTCTCAGATATGCTATAATTTTTTTTATCAAATGTTTGAATCTCTGTAATCTTAAACTATCCTGTGATGTAGCCTTAAACATTGTACCCAAGAGAATGACCATATTTCCTATTTATTAGCTGTGGCCTTTCAGATCACCAAGCAGCACTGTCTGCATATTGAATTTCAAAGTGGCTCCAAGACCCATTAACCAATCTTGAACTTGAATCCAGAAGTTCACCAGCATTGGGCAGAACCAGAACAGATGTCTGCACAGTGGTGACTGCTCATTTCCTCATATATTGAGTTTTTATGTTTTGTTGCCAATATTTTATATATCTTAAATTGGAAAGCGCCCATTGAGACATCAAGAGTTGTTTTATATATCATAGCATAAATCAAATGCCATGGAAGTGGAACAAAAAATACTATTTAAAGATGCATTCTGTGGCTTTTGTGATTGCAAGACTATTTTTGAGACCCTTATTTTAGTCCAGATGTGTAGTGTTTTGTTTATATTATATGCATAATCTAATTAGAATTATTACCTTACCACAATTAGCTTGAAATCTGACTTTTGGAACAAAGGTTTTTTTCACCTTTATGGCAGCCACTTTCCTGTTTAGAGTGAGGGAGGGAATCTCCACCAGTGTAGGTATGGTCGCTAAAGTGGATGAGGTTGCAGGGTGGACACAGCAGAGAAAGTAAAAAAGTATTATCCTAGACACCTCAGAGAAAGAAAGACAGAGTGCAAATCAGGGACCCATATCAGCTCTACAAGACGTAGTATATTATGTATACTTTAAGTAAATCCAAAGAATCTCTTTTATGTTGTTTCACTGACGTTTGTAGCTCCAATTGTTGCCACTAATGAGAACAGTTTGTAAAGCTGAGGCATTGAACTGTCCAACTCCATGTCTTTAAGGAACACCAAGTAATCACACAGCTTTCCCCTGTTACCCTGCAAGTCCTGATCTGAATACAGGACTTGAAGTTCAGACCTCAGTCTCCCTGAATCAAGGTAATGGCCATAACTTTTCAGGAAACTTTGTAAGGCCTCCTCTGGAAACACTTGTCTCATGTCATCAAATTTGAAAGTATGCATCAAAAAGCATACTTTCCTAATTTGAAAAACGTTGAGGAATCTGCTCCAAGATGTTATCAAGGATGGCCATGTACAGATTACTGTAGCTCTCTTGGGGATCCTGCAATTGGGTCAGACAGGGACGGACTGGGACAAAAAAATGGCCCTGGACTTTGACTAGGCCCGGCCCAAAGCAATCAGCGTGCGGAAACTCAACAACAACAACAACGCCTGCCGCCTGGCATGAGTGTCACAATACATTAATTGTCGCTCATGATATTATACTATCCAAATAATATTACTATATACTTCTTCAAACATACATCATATTTCCCTAGAAGAATGATGAGCTCTAGGAAGTTGCCGTGGTAATGTTGTGGTCATCTGAGTGTCCGCTGCCTCAGATTGCTGTCCTCTGTAGCTCAGTCCTCTCTTTCCTATGAACATCACCAATTCTACTACTCTTTCTAACACCTGCCATCTCTTTCTCAATTGATCTCTGTGAGCCACAATTTGGGGACCATGTAGCAGGCTGGCTTTATCTGATTTTGATGCCCTCAAAAAATATACCTCAGCACAACCTCTGTGCATGTTGCTCCTTTCATGTTCCTCAACTCTTTGACTGATATGGTTCCAGTCCTGCATTCCACTTATGAAGCAGCTATGAAGGTACTGGTTTCAGTTGGTTTGGCAAATGCTAAACATACTGCACAATACATGGTATGGTTCTCTTCAGTATGTAACCCATTTTCTGTCTGTGCCATCTTTGTGTTTAAACACTCTCTGTACTGTCAGGTATTGTCTTCTTCTGAGGGTGGTATGAAAAAAAAACCTCTACGCTGTGGCTGTTTGACTTTGGGTGCTTAAAGTAATTTAAAGTTTAGCTGGAGTGGGTATCTTTCTCTGCTCTTGGTCTAAGATCAACCTGAAAAAAACTGGTTTTATTCCAAGATAGCAAGGAATAGATTATATATTCTGTCTTAAAATTAATTTATTACTTAAAAATCTCAATTAAATTATGCAGTAATTAATCTTACTGCACAAATAATAATACCACATCTACATTACAACCATTACAAATAGGGATGGGGCGATACCACTTTTTATGGAACGAGTACAAGTAAAGAGTATTTCATTTTGGGTACTTGCCGATACGAGTACCGATACAAGTACTTTTAAGAACTATGCCAAATGTCACAAATATAAAGCTAAAATCTGCTATTTCTTAGATGTTGATCAGCCAATTCAAATATAGAAAAGTAAATATTCCTACATATCCAGAAGAACATCGTACACATTGCAGGTCAATGTGTAATATTTATTACAGATGTCAATGGTTTAAGTCTCCTTCCCTAATTAGCTAAAGTGAGAGAAACACGGTTGTAAACGCGAACGCAATAGCCGTTTGTGTTAGAATTTGCCCTAAGCATTGCAGACGTTTTGTGTAAGATGAGAATGTCTGTTTGAAGTGACTTTTTCCAAAACAGGGATACTTACCTTATCATATATTATTCTGTTAGGGTATTTGATTGTTTTATTATAATCGGTAGCCTACACAATTAGCTATAGCTGTATACTATAACTGTAATCTATTGAACAAAATTAAATAGGCTACATCGCATTTCCTTTAAGTTATATTTCTTAACGTTAGTATGTCAGAAATACCACTATTTTGTTCACCCAGAAGTTTTGCCAACTACCGATGTCTTTCCTCGCTGAAGGTGGCTTTCAGAGCTCCGGGGGCGTTCCTCATGCCGTTTGCTACAGTTATAGTATGCAACAAATAGCATAATAACTTGCATCCTTTGTTCGTTCCTGTACTTAAATGTGCGCATTTCCTTGAGGATTCCAATATTTTTTACCTATATTTTTACAAATATTAGGCTACATGAAAATAGCAATGAGAAAAACGATTTCGTATTTCGCCATTTGAACTCTACTGGATAACTGCTGAGGAAAATATTTTTTTTCAAAAGCAAACGCGTGGCTTGGACTTTGGAATGATTATGCATTTTAGGCACAATTAAATCGCTTTTCTTTCTTTTTTGAATAGCAATATAGTATTTTTTTTAGTAGTTTTTCAGCTTTATAAGCATGGTCTCTGAATGATGAAGTAGACTGTCGTTATCATCAATATGAAATATATGCATAGGGCTGTAAAGCGTTGCGCAGCATAACGCTCTTAAATGTGGAGGAAGTATCGGCTTGGAGTATCGGGCCTTTATTTTACAAGTACAAGTACTTATGCCCAGTATCGGGCCCGATACCAAGTAGCCTACTGGTTTTGGTATCGGTAACCAGATTAGTGGGCGGAAAAAACAGGTGATGACTGCATGTGTGGCGGGTGGTGGGCCGGCCCGCCGGCCATCCTGGAGTACCGGCCGTTCTGTGATTCTCCAGATCACACAGATGGCCAGTCCGCCCCTGGGGTCAGATGACGCTTTCCCATGGGCTCATCTTGTGGGTCTTTTGTGAGATCTGCTGCTTTGGCATAAACAGCTTGGAAAGCACCCTCTGACCTCTTCTCTTTGACAAATGCAAGAAGCGACTAAATTCTTTTCTTGCAATATAGAACATTCATAGCCCTCTGCTGGACAATATCAAAGACCACATCAGTCTCAGAGAAGATTTGATCATATGTGTACAACATGAACACAAACTCTAAATCCTCTAGTTTCCTCACAAAGCCTTTGGCACAATCCAGTGTATCATCATCCATTGTCATTATCTTGTCAAATGCCTGCAGGAGGCCATCATAATTGTTTGCCACAGTGCTCACTATCCGTGGTGTGACCTTCCATCGAGTAGGAGTGTTTCTGTGCAACCTTGAACAGCCTGCAGACTTCAGAAAAATGGCATTTTTGTGGATTTTGAAAAACATGTGGCAAACCCAGAGAGTGATGCAAAAAAAAAACAGAGTGATGCAAAAAACATTCTGCACTCAGGCAAGCATTTAGCCCCCTGTGACAGCACCAGATTCAGTCAAACATTGCACTGGGGGCTATTGTTTTCACTTTGGCCTGCATACCATTGAGAGCTGAAGCCATGACAGCAGCCCCATCATAGGTCTGTGCCACAAACTTATCCTTAAAATTGTAGCCCTGCATGTTCTCATTTAATACATAAAAAAAAGACTCAGCATCCCGCCCCCCCCCCCAGATACATAAAAAATCCAATAAATTGCTCCTGATCTCTTCCTGCACTATCCACGTAGCAAACAATGACAGAGAGTTGGGCACGGCAGGATACATCAGTTGTTTCACCCACCTTCCATCAAAAAAGGAAGGTGGATTTAATCTCTGATCTGATCGGAAACGATGGCTGCAAGAACAGAGATCAAGTTATTTTGAATAATATGGGATATTCCAGAAAACACATTTGAGGACTCGAATTGTGTGGACAGGAGTCATATTTAGCTAATGAACTCCCTGTAATTCCCCTTGTTGGTTGATTCACTACTCTTATCATGTCCCCTAAATGACAGCTCCTGATGGCCAAACAAGGATGTCACATCAATAAGGTGGGATAGGAAGGCCCTGTTTCATTATGTTTAGCCACTTGAATGTGAGCACCTTCATTGATTGCATGCTCAACACTGATGCTGCCCATCTGCAACTTAATCTCGTACATGCACTCACGTGTTCATTGCTCTTTTCATACATTGTATATGTAAAAGTTATAGTCAAAGTTATAAACAGATCTCCAAACCGCACCTTTTGACCAAACAACACATCCATTATATGGTTTCATCAAGAGGCATGGCCAACAGTACATTTTTTTTTGTCACAGCACTTCCAGTCAGCCAGCTAAATTTGTCATACCGTAGAGCTGAAAAGCCCTGTTACTTTGCCCTATCTTTTGCATTAAATCAATCTTAAGTGTTAATCTGCCCTGCTGTTTAATTCTAAGTTTCTCCTCATAAGGAAGACTTTCAAATGGCTTCGCCAAAATCAGGTCGAAAATATTAGCATTGTCTACCATTGTGTGCAGTTTGCTAGCTGGCTAGTTCACCACTGCAACACTAGCATAGCCTACTGAATAAATGAATGAATGATGTAATGAAACAACATTAAACTCGAAGGAGAAAATGTGGGTATTAGGTTAAACTGAAAAAAGGAATGTAGTGTACAATTGTATGAAATGTATGATGAAAATTTACTAGCAATTTCGCCAAGCAAATACCAAGAAAAAGGTTGTAGCAGTTTTATCTTTCGACTACATTTGCAAAATCGACTTAATGGGACTGAGCTCAAATAGCTTCAGTGACTTTTTATAGTACAAAATTGCTGTCAATCAAAAGGACATGCAGTCTTTCGACAGACCCTCCAATCATCAGTAATCCCGGAGTTTAGGCCAGATCACTCCTACACTCCTGCCCGCCCCCTATAAAAATGACTCTGGGGAACCAGGGAAAATTTTTACCACTCAACCAGCCTAAAGCCCTCCAGAAGTCAAGCAGGCTGGACAGGAAACCGAGCAGGCTGGACAGGAGGGCATGCGGGTGTATCTAGGTAGTGCAGAAGGCTGTGCAGGCGTCTCTGTGGGCTGTGAATTTTAAAATTGTTCTATCTAGTTTTATGATTATTTAGAATGTTGGTGAATTTATTTTGCATTGGTTATTTTAGTGCATCTGCCTCATTGCAGCAATGCTTGAGTTGATGGGATAAATAGACTTGAAGCCAGGGTGGGGTAGGTTTATTTTTCTAAACTAATCAGATTACAGTAATCAGATTATAAAAAACAATTGTGTTTCGTAATCTGATTACCGTACTGTAATCTGATTACTTTTAAATAGTAACCTACCCAACCCTGCTTGAAGAATGTGCAATCCTTCAACCAAGACTCGCTTTGAATGACAGTTTGCTGCTGCCTGCTGTATAAGGTGTCTCATTAATCAAGTGAGTTCTAAACCAGTGACTCACATTTCGGACTCATCTCGGAGACATTTCGGTGACGTGAGTTATGTTGTATTTTGGCCATCATGAGTAACACGCCTTCACGTGTGCACAGCCTGAATTCAAAATGGAATGTAATAATGACTTTCAAGGCAATAGGGGTTTGAGTTGACTTGGAAGTAGAAGAGAAGCTCATACGTTCATAAGTTATCGCTGAAAAGGGATTGGTGAAACCGCATGACAGTTGTCTTAAACGTGAACCTCACTGACTGCTGTTTAAGACAACACCGGGAATGGATATACATAAGTGGCCAGTTAAAGGGGAACAATGGCGAATATCTAAAAGGTGCCTGTTTCATAAATCATTACATGTTATAATGCTGCCTCGTCAAGCAACTAGGAACTTTCTCAATTACTGTGCAGCCATATTTATCTGGTAAAACTCCCTCTGTACTTACATGAGTTATGAGGGATTCCCCAGTAGTTCCGTTCTGTCAACTGCTGTCACGATCACACCTACGCCTCTCCCAATCGATCCAGTTCTCCAGAATACTAACAGCCTTCACCGATAAACTCTCCTGACGATCTAAGGAGACATACCAGCCATCTAATACCTCATCAACCCATGCATATCTATTCCCAGTTGACCTTCTGGTTTTATTTTATTATTGTTTTTCATGGGTCATTTTGTTCTGTTGTATTACAGAGTGCTACGCGTTACCTATTACAGTGCTTCTGTCTTAACCATGAGTCAGGTTTCTCTTTTTTCTGTTATTTCTACTGAGCTGTGCTTGTGTATTATTTTGCCTGGATTTTGCTTTACCTCCAATGCGTTGTGGATAGGCACCGTCTCCTGGCCAATTGCCACTGGTGATCGGGTGTGGCTGTCTACCTGCCATTAACCTCTTCACCTGTCCTGCCACAAGCTGGTGCCTTGGTTTGTCAGTCCTTTCAAGGTCCTTTGGAGGATCAATGATGTCACATACCGCCTGCAACTCCCCAATGCTTACTATGGCTGTTTCTCAATACCAAGAATGCAAAGAATGGACTTGTGTTCTTGGGGAGAGTGCTCTTGCTAATTGTTCTTGGAAGAATGAACTCACAAGGTGACGAGCACACAGAACGCTGCTGCCAGTTTGAGACAATGTGCTCTTGCTGGTATTGCGTAATAATACAGACGCCGTCTGCAGTACCCAAACATAACGACAATTATTGAAGATAACAGCCAGGCTTTTTCAGAACGGCAATATGCTATTTTAGCGTTTGTCTCTGACTATGTACGTACATTATGTATTTACAGTTGACTTAAATCAGCCCTTAAATTCACTAATATTGGCAAAAAAAATTGATCAAGTAGATAGAAATGTTAAGGTATAAAACAGGGTTGGCTCGCTAGCTAACTTACACCCGCAGGCGCTTATGCTTATGGAGACTCTCACTTCTGAAAACGTTTGAGCACATTTTCGATTCGCCATAAATTTTCGTAAAAATGCCAATATTTGAAATCTACACAGTTGATTTCTCGCATCAAATCTTCTCAGAAGTGAATTTAGTGATGAAATAGCGTAAGAAATTGTAGCAAAACGACTCTGTATTGACCTGCCTCTCTCGGCTTCCCGGTCCTTAATCGAATGCCGAAATGAATGCTGGGATATTTCTGCGGTCAAGTTCATACAAGTTACCAACCGATGCATCCTTGGTAAAATGGGCGTGTCAAGAACACTTCCAGGATCTTTAACCGTTCTTGCCAAAATGCAAACTTGTGTATTGGGACAGTACTTGGGCCACAAAAGATGACGTTTCACAAGAACACAAATACAGACAAGAACACAGATTGAGAAAGGCCCAGTGTCTCCTCTTTTTTCCCATGTCTCCCTTCTTAGCGCACCATACACTCTAAAAACAAATGGTGCTAAATAGCACAAAAAGTGGTTTATTGGCTTGTAATCATAGGGGAACCACTTTACGTGCTAAATAGCACCCATCTTTAAAAATGGTGCTATGTAGAACCATAAGAGGTACCTTATTGCACCTTAACCACCCCAAAGAACCGCTGAAGAACCAAACTGGTTCTTTAAATGATAGTGGTGCTATATAGCACCATAATCACAGCAAAGAACCGCTGAAGAACCATTTGTTTTTAGAATGTATTACACTACACACTGTGACAACTGCATGCATGCGCACAAAGCCTGTGAACTGGCATTTTCCTTGTCATAAACAAGATGTCAGAAAATGGCAACCAAAGCAATTGTGGTTCCCAACATTGTTCTTGTGAAGAGAAACATCAAATATGTGTTTTCACAGTGACAATGCACTCCTACTAGCTCAACCATACTAACCCTGAGTGACAAAGCTGCCTGCATCGAGAGACATTGTAATGATCTTACTTGTTATGGGAGGATGAGGAAGCAGATGCGAGGACTAGGTTGAGTTGATTCAATACTGAGCGGAGAATAAATTGTGTTCATAAAGCGAGGGCAAACACGCTAAATAAAAAATTAAATCAATCAATCAATCAATCAATCAAATTTATTTTATAAAGCCCTTTTTACAACAGCAGTTGTCACAAAGTGCTTTGACAGACACCCGGCCCGAGACCCCCAAAAGCAAGCAACACAAGTGATGCACAGTGGCTAGGAAAAACTCCCTAGTAGGAGGGACATAGGAAGAAACCTAGAGAGAGGCCAGACTCAAGGGG
>JACXGM010014136.1:0-22366 GCA_016801145.1 Umbra pygmaea
CGTTTTATTATTATCATTATTACTATTACTATTATTACCATTGTCATTCCTATTTTAAAATTCTATATTGTTGTAATTCTTGTTTTTAAGCCCACTGCATAGAATCGCCGAGCCATGTCAATAAGAATTTCTCTGCATAGGATGATGTATGTTGTTCAATGCATATGATAAATAAACCACTTTGACTTTGACTTTGACCTTGGCAATAAGACCTTTTTGTAGGCCATCAGTTGGGACTGAACCAGCTGATATTAATTTGCACTGACAGGTGGATTGCTTTTTAATTATTGATGGTTTTCAGCTGTTGTCTTGGCTTTCCATGCCTTTTTGCACCTCCCTTTCTTCATGCGTTCAATACTTTTTCCCTGTGTCATTTCACAGTATTACACATAACTTAATTTCTGAACTTATTTGTTTTGGTTTCTTTGTATGTATGGATTACTTGGGTTGTTACCAACATCTGGTGAAAATTTCATGTCAACAGCACCTTTGGAAATATATTTAATTAGAAACATGGTGACGTGTTCAATACTTACATCACTCCGCTGTATAACATACAATGTAAAGAATTTAATCAATTAAATTATCATATACAGCAATATAAACCATTTGGCAGAATGTGATGAAATGTGTGCATGTAAATGTCTGCCATTAACTTGAATGCATACATTTGGGTAAAATTGTAAATTCAATAAATTAGTAGTTGGCATGGAAAAATATTCAATACTATAAAGCATGAAACGAATATCCATAGAATATACAGCAAGTGTAGTCATATTGAGTTTATACCTCTGCTGGTGAGTTGACCACTGCCAGGTTGTAGCCATAGAGCATGGAACTCCCAAAGGAGGTAAGCAATGCTACCACCAACAAAGAGGAAGTCAGGTGCTGCAGAGAGAGAGTGAGTGAAGAGGTTAATATGAACATCTCTGAGAACTTTTGTGTTTTAAAGTATAATAAAAACCTAGAGTTAATGTAGAGATATAATTATATATTAATCTTTGTTTTTCACTCCAGCCATTGCTTTTAATAAATTGTGCTGTTATTAACATTCAAATGCTTAAGATTTTTTTTACATAGTAATGACAGTC
Source organism: Umbra pygmaea (assembly GCA_016801145.1). Classification (NCBI taxonomy): domain Eukaryota; kingdom Metazoa; phylum Chordata; class Actinopteri; order Esociformes; family Umbridae; genus Umbra; species Umbra pygmaea. The sequence goes on from JACXGM010014136.1 coordinate 1,092, forward strand.
AAAGTTATCTTTACTGTTGGTTTCTCATTCATCTCTTCCATGACCTTTAGTCTGGAGGAATCCATGGGTCTGAGGAACTGTTGGTACAAGCCAAACTCAACATGTTAATTATGAGATATAAATATATACAATATATAAAATCTGGTTATCCAACATTGTACATCATGTGTAGTTTGCACTATATATATTTGGCGAAGGGACATTTCTCTTAATCTTTGGCAAGTGGTTCAAACAAGCCTTATTCTCTTCCTGAGCGGAGGCACCCCACCCCACCCACACCCTTCTCCCATACTCTGACTAGAAGCAGTAAACAAATCCTTCTAATTGGAACTCCACCTGTCACACTGACCCTGAGTGGGATGGTGTGGCAATGGACTGAGATATGGACTCTTTGTATAAATATGTATTTTGTATATTTCTGGTTTATTGTTTGTATTTATTGTATTATCCAGTCTAAGGTACTAAAGATTTGTGTTGGGTTATTGTTAGGCTGATTTATGTGTATTGTGGAATGTTGGCGCCATCCCTTGTTCACCTGGAGCTATTGTCAGGTGTCCTTATTGGCACTTGGGCTCATTTGATCTAATCACCAAATTGCATTCAGCCAATGTCATTTAGTGGCTGTATATGCTCCAGGGGAACGAGGGATGGTGCGATTCATTGATGCAGTAATACATGTTTGTTCACAAACTGGTTTGCTGTGATCTTAAGTAGAGTGCACGTTTTGTAGCTTGAGTAAATGTGTACTCTCGTTATGTTTAGCTGACGCGTCTATTTCACGTTTAAGAGCATAGAAGATAGTTATATTCGTTGTGCCTCCTGTTTTATTTTCAGTAGAGTTAAGTGTATGCTCTGTAACTGCCTAAATGCCGTGTAAGCATAGACACTGCTAAATATATATTAGGTGTGCACTCGCTATTATTACACCATTACTCAACTGCTGTACAATCCCTAGACAATCATTTAATTCATAAAACAACTAACCATCTGCCGCCTGCCTGGTCTATCTCCTTCAAACTACTATAAACTCGTGACTTTGGGGAAAAGCACTAATCAAGTTCATGCAACCTATGAATCAACTTAAGAAAACTTCCAAACCACTGTACTTCCATCTGAAAAAAAAATGTTTAGCATACACTAGTACTCAGTTAAATGGATGCAAGTGAAAGCAGTAAGCTGGTTTATACTGTCCTTCATTCATTCATCCTTGGGCTGTGTTCATTAGGATTTTAAAAAGTGTACATCCATGAGACTTGTCTAAATAACAATACTGTACTTTGTTATCTACATGATTTTTCAATTAATGTTGATCCTCTTGAATCTTCAAAAATATTAAATAAACTAAATTGGTTACTGTTACACCCTCCGTGTCCACACCTATCTTGAACGAACCATCCACCACCAGTTCCACCTCAGTTCCTGACAGTCATAAACGCATCCCCTTAGCCCGGTCACACTCACCTAAATTCTAAACACCTGCACACACCCTGGTCTGTATATAATCCCTCAATTCTCTGTACCTCATTGCGAGGTATTGTAAGTACTACACCCTTCTCTACTGAGCGTTTGAAAATATCTGACTGCCTATACCTGACCTGAAAATATTTCTGATTCTGCGTTTATGCATTTTGGATTACCCTTCTGTGCCTTTGCCTTGTTCTTGTCTGCCTAACTAGTTACTAAACCTGCCTGTCCGAGAGTCTGATTTCTGTGTACCGAACCCTGCCTGTCGAGAACCTGAATACCTGTGTCAATACCTGCCTGTCCGAGAACCTGAATACCTGTGTCAATACCTGCCTGTCTGAGAACGTGAGTACCTGTATCTACCCTGTCTTACTCCAAGTGGTGTGTGTTGGTTCCTGGAGGAATAAAGGATTACAGCCTGCCTCATTCATTATTGCATCCTTCTTCAACTCTCAATAAATACATTACTGGTTTTACATAATCTTGCCTGAGTCCCGTCGTTACAGGCACTACAATCTCATGAAGGAGTATATTACCCTGTGGGATTCTGAGTTTGTCTGTATCACTTTTGAGAAATTTCTAGGTCAGTGATATTTGTTTCATACATAATGAGCCAGAAAGAGAGCAGGATGGACTTTGCATGCATGTCATACCATCATGCTACATGTTGTATTGTGTGTATTCACAGTTGTTTGATAAGAATATTTGGATATCTTTCAGTAATGTTCATATTAGCAGATTTGCTCATCACTGACAGATTGATAGCTACTGTAATTTACTTTACATTGTGCAAAAACATTGGCTTCACATCAAGTCTAAGGGCTTAAGTGTAAAGACTTTATGTGCTTTTACATGGCGATATTTAACGATACGTGTTTGCAATAAATAGTGGCCCTTGTGGTTTTCATTGAACAAACAAATACAGAGAAAGTCGATACTACTCGCTATACTACTGGATACTATATTATTGCTAACATCAGTAATTTGCAAATTAAGTACATGAGCTGTGCTGAACCACTCCTTTAACTCCAGCACTACCTCCAGCACTCAAACAAGCCAGTTAGATGGTAAGGTTTTATCATGAGAAATGTATTCAAAGTAAACATGCCAGAGTTTGGTGTAGGTGTCTGGGCTCCCGACTCTAGAGCATGCGTGTCCCTTGGCTACGAGGGTTGCCTCTGACGTGGCTGACTGCCTGTGTCTTTCCTATTTATTTTCCCTCTACATACAGTGGGGAGAACAAGATTTGTATACACTGCCGATTTTGCAGGTTTTCCTACTTACAAAGCATGTAAAGGTCTGTAAATTTCATCTAGGTACTTTAACTGTGAGAGACGGAATCTAAAACAAAAATACAGAATATCACATTGTATGATTTTTAAATAATTAATATGCATTTTATTTCATGACTGTATGCGTGTCTCACTAACCTTAGCTTCCTAATCTAGTCTCAAAAAATACCCCCAAAAATCATCTTTTTTTTAAGTACACAGTGCATGTCAGATTAATATTTATTTTCTCCAACTTCCATGATGCAAATATTTTCTTTATCTGTCTCTTTAGTTTGACACGTTGGCATACTGCCCTACTAAGGCAAAATACCTTAACCTGCCAAAATGTGTAAAGCTGAGAATTGTAGGCAGAATATTGGAAATGTGGCAAAGACAACCCAAAACTTTCTCCAAAAAACAACAAAATTTACTAGAGATGTTTGTCCACATGATGAAGCATATCTTTATTGTTCCAAAAATGACTAACTCATTTTCGACCAAAATTGAAGTTAAGGCCTTTTGCCTCTGCATAGCTACCTGATGAATAGCATTGAGCTAGAAATGCGATATGCAGTTTTTATGTAGTTTTAACATTCTATATCTTCTTGACATGCTGATATTAGGTGATGTATGAATGGATCTAGCCAGCCAGCCTGTTTAGTGAAAGTGTGGGGTTATATGTTGACTTAAGTCAACAAATTTCTTTGACAGATTTCACTTTGCTTGCTAAACTCATTAAAATTCACAAATGTCTAAACAACTCATAACATAATGCATGTTGTTCTATATTTGCATTATTTAGCAATGCATATCATGTAAATGTGTGTTTATGGTATATGACCGTTTAGGGTAACATTTTTCATGTCTGTCATTCACCATTAGTTTAGGTGATAATGCACATTGTTTTATTAATGCTGAAGGTAGGGTTGCATTCTGGTGCAGAACCAGATAAAGATGTAATAGCAGATTGCATGATAGCATGATGTGGAATTAGGTCAGGTCAGGAAAAGTAAATTACCGTAGCAGTAGGTCTACAGTAACTGGTCAGATACGGTCACTAGGCCTCTACTGCGTACACGTGAGAGGTTGAGTAGACTATATATTATCTTCTTACATGTAATGAGAGCTAAACTTATTTTTCAAAGGCATGATGATGTTTCAAAAAGTATCGACTAGTCATTGATCATTTACCCTTTCATAATTTTAGGTTGCGAACATTGAGTTTTGGGGAAATGACTGGAACTTTGTGGTTCCAGAGTCCAGGCGGCTCTCAGATATTATATTAATAAAGATTAGCAAATGACTATTGGATACAATGTTTTGATTGGTATAGGCCTATTAATCAACAAACATACAAGCTTTCACAAAATAATGAACTTGAATATTCAGCTTTCTTCCTTACTCACCGATGTTAATGTCCGCCGTGGTTTTATTAAAATTTCTTCAGCCATTTATGATTGGTTAATTGAATATTTCCTATTCCTCCCCAGGTATCAATGATTCGGATAATAATAATGACGCTCCAACTACTTTTTTCTTGAAGCGACCGGCATCACAGCAAAACTCATTTTGATAAAGCAGGCGGGGTCAGTATGAGACACAAAGTATCTACGGCGTCTTCGTCCTCCCGGGTGATGCCTTCCCGTTTCGGTTAACAAGTAGAGACCAGTGTCATCACATGATGGAAAGCAACGTGACTCGGACAGAAGTGCATGCTGAAATCAATTAGCTAAGTGAATTTACAATGTCGGAGTAATGCAGGCTAGAATAAGAAATGGAATGCTACTGGACCAACCCGTTACAGTTACATTAGCTTAGCCTGCAAGACGAGGACAGAGCAATCAAACTGATAAAATGATTACGGCCTCATGTTTGAACTGGTATAAGTCACATTGCCTTACTATAGGCTACTCCTAAAAGTCAATTTTCTTCGACTCGATATCTTACTTTGAATCACTCGCTATCTTACTTTGAATCACAACACTAAGTAGCAATAAAAAACCGAAAGTTTTGGTTTGATTATCTTATTATTTTTTCCAAGACCTTTTAAATATGACTGATTAATCAAGCTGGTGAAAACCAATTACTTTGAGAATTAAATAAACGAATCACGTGGATGTGGCAGGAAATGCTTCATCAACATCCTTTAACTGATGTGCTTTAATACAGTTGTCATTGGTATTCAAAGATTTTGCCATTCCATGTATTCCAGAACTGAATTGTCAACTTAAAAATAAAGTTATTGAAGGCTGGAATCAGGTGAACTACCTACTGCAGGGCTACAATAATTCTCTGACATGGCTTGTGCTCTCTGAGGAGAAGTTTGAATACCACAGGACTACTGTAAGTGGAAGACTGTACAGATCATGGAATGAATCACTCTGCCATTTCTAATATTTTAAGATACGTGTAATGCATTGCTTAAGAAAACAACAAGGATTTTCATGTTTTTGATAAAAATTCACCACGTGGCATTACATTAATTAAAATATATATCTAAGACATGACCAATGTTGCATATGTATAGCACTGTTGATTTATAATAAATTATTCACATACAACGACAATGCCACATTTTCTACAGCCATTAATTCAGTGTCCTAAGGATGAATGCTTTAGCTTATTCACACTCACTAATGTTTTCACCATAATTTCTGATCAAATCAATATGCCACCTTGTTGAATATATAAATGTATATCAAAAAAGATGTGAATTCCTCAGTGTTCGAAAAACCTGTGACCGGTAGTGTACATGGGTTGTTTGTAACTGTACATATCCACTCATTATCTGATCTTCACTGATACACTGAGGCTTTAAGCTAACTTATTTTGTCAACCAGAGAAAAAAGTAAAACTGTAGCAGTTACAGCGGAATGTCACAGACATTGACCTTGTACAAAAGGAGAACAATACTGGTCCCACATTGGAGCAGGTACATCCACCCAAGCATCACACTTCACACGCTGTTTAGGCTTATTGCCTTCGTTCAACACCTTGCATTTCAGTTACAACATGAAGAGTTTGCAGTATCCAGGATCACGGATGACCAGTTGTTGTACAATGTAGGATGTGGCAAAGTGTGCTGACTTTACAAACACTGGTAATTACCATTGCAGAGCCCCCATCTTAAAAATGCAGTCCACAATGTCTGGCCACAAGTTGTAAAAGTGGCACTGTTGAGCCAATGAGAGGCCCTGAAAATTGTGTAATACCAGTATTATGTTTTTCAATTTCAATTTATGCCCTTGGCATCATAACCACTTGATTTCAAATTTGGATTGCCATGGCTAACTGTGGAATGTTATTATTAACAACATATTACACAGGAGTTTTATGTGTAATATGTTAAAAGCCAGGACTTTGCTCCCTTGCCTTCCCAGCAATTCCGCCATTAAGGTTGGACTATTTACATTTATAATGAACACCCTTCATTAATAATAAAAACCCTCCTCCTACTCATTGCATGTTCCTTGTGATTTCTCTGTCACACAAGGACATCAAAAGAAATCGGATGTGAATTGCAAGTAAATTTTGGTACTAATCAAAATTAGGGTGAAATTGTTCATCTAAATCTCAGTCAGCGGAGCAGTGGCGCCTTCTTTGAAAAAGATCTTACAGGTGAAAATATATTGTTCACCAGAGGCAACTTCTACTGTAAATTTGATTTTCCCAACAGTTTCCATACTTGTCGACCACAGAGTAGTGCTGCACTGTTAAAGATATCAGTGAAAAAACTGTAAAAATGTTCGTTAACACAGAGCTGATATTACCTTGTAATAGACATCTACTGTGTTTAAAGTATTTTCTGTTATTTTCTTGAAGGAAATGTCTGTAAAATTATTGAAACATTACTGGCAGCAAATTAGCAGTACTTTTTACATTTTTTTCATTGATTTTTTTTACAATTTACACTACATTGCCTGATCTGTTTGGCACACAAGCCATACTGAGGGACATGAGAATTCACGCGAATTATACCATTGGAAGGTTTTTTCACCAGATAGCAATGTTAGACCTTGGTCCTGTAAAACAGAGGACACAGTTAAACTAAGGTTAGGAAATAGTGATTTTACCTGTCCTCTTAGTTGAGTTATGTGTGTGTGTTGGGTGTATGCAGTAAGTGTGAGAGCGATTCAGGTCTACAGTGTCAATCCCGTACATGGTGCTACTAGAGGTTTTCCACACAGATAATAAATTGCTAACATTTGGTCTCTGCACGGGTTTCTAGCCTGTCAAAGGTAGAAAATACTTTTTTTCTAACAGGGGTTAGGTCTATGGTAAAACGTTTGGTGTTGATCCTAACTCCCGGGTGACAGGGATTCGATCCCCAGCTTAGCCAACTGTCTGTGCCCTTCCTCTCAGTCTCCTCCTGTCTCCATAACATCTGTTTCCTACCGTCCTGTCAATAAAATATAATTTTTTTTAACAAACAATGTTTAAAGCTAAAAATACCTGGGGTTACTTAGGAAATACGGTTAGGATTTAGGGTTAGGTGTTAGGGCCAGGTTACTTTTAGGATTGAAGATTATGTTTAACCACTTTCTGACCAAGTAGTTACAGGAACGTATTTATAGGAACAGTCCCCTTCTAAACAGTTCTACTCACTTCTCTCCCCCAAAACCAGTTTAGCTTTTTGCATTCACACTGGTCAAGTGCCCATTGGAACTGGTAGTAGGGATAAGGGAGTGACGCAAGCACCGCAACAGTCTTTTATAGCGTCGTCACTAGACTTAAGCGTAGCGCCACAGACAACAACATTTCACAGTTTGTTTGTAACACTGGGTGTATGATTGGAGATAAGTGTGTAAATCCTCTTATGTATACGGAGGATCTGGTTGTTTTCAGCCCAAGTAGTGCTGGGTTCCTCCAGTGGCTTGCTGTTTGTTTGTTCAGATTACGAGGCTGAAAACGACATCCAATACATTAAAAAAAAGAGTGTTGTGTTTATGTCCTCATAACGGAGTTCGAACGGCTGCGTCTAAAAACTAGGCTGGAGTCATAGAAATTGAGTAGGCCAACTTAAAAGAGAAACAGAAGACGAAGGCTCCAGCATAATATATAATATAGGCCTACGCAACTGGCAAACGATGCAACGGGCGCGATTTAGAAGTTGGACCAATCAACGTAGACCTAGGAAAAGGGAAAAGAAAGACCCTGCTCTGCAGTAGGAGCTGAAAGAGTTATAGGAACTGCGGTGCGAGGAACTCAATAATCCCCAAATTTCTCCAGTCGGAATACAAGAAAAAAACAGTTATAGGAACGTTATGTTCTGGGAACTGCAAAAATCCATGCGGTCGGAAAGCGGCTATTGAGGTTAAGTTTATGAGATGGGAACATGGATGTCTGGTCCCCACATATATAGAAAAAGTTAATGTGTGTGTAGGAAAGGGTAAGTGGTGAACTCCCTCCACCCTTTTCTGTTCTTACCATGAGTTCTTCCTGCTGGAAATAGATTGCTGTCAGTGTGGTTCTAGTTAAGCACATGGGAGCACTGTGCTTCTGTACTCACCTAATGAACATTTATTACATTCACATTTATTTTAAAACAGTAGGATCTTTGCTGTAATGAATAATTAATAAAATATAAAAAAAATCATTCATATGGATACCTTGAATGTCAGTCTGCACAGTCGAGTTTTGGTCATTAAAATAAATATATTCTCCCTCGCATAAATTTTCTATTATTAATGCTCCCAGTTTATCCTCTAAAAAGTTAGTCTCTCTAACTTAACCCCCCTGAAAACATTAAGCAGCATTTCTTTGCTTATTTTCAGATCTAGCATTTCAGCTTAAGAGCTCTGAAAATATGGATGGATCCCTCTATCAACGTGGCTTGGAATTCCTTAGAAGATGCACTCTCCCAACCTATTAGAATTCAAGATGTGCCTGTCCTCTGCTGTGAAACAAAGGCTTCAGTGTTGTATATGGGTTCTATTGCAACCAACACATTGAAGTCTTGGTGTCAACTTGAAAAACACGGGTCTGTATCCTGTATAAGTTGAATTTACTCTCACCTATTTGGAATAATATCTCACTACTGTCTGGTTCCACTTTCCAACATTGGCCAAGCAAGCAATTTGAAATCTAAACTCTATATTTAACCAACAGGGCCTCAGATCGTTTCAAGATTTGAAGGACTTGTATTCGATCCCTGGTTCATTATCTGAATCTCCGTAAAGTTATGAAGACCTATCGTGAACCATGGAATGTACGTCTAGGTTCCCACCCGCTTGTAAAGTTATTAATTTCCACTGCGGGTAATGGGATAGTTTCTCAAATCTATAATAAATTAATATCATCTCAAGTGAACATTCTACCTGTTACAAGGTTGTGGGAGAAAGATCTGGAAAACCTTGGTATAGATTGGGATTGGCCCACGGTATGGAGCAATATTTTCAATTCATATTAGAACCTTACCCATCAACTGATACATTTTAAGTTTCCACACAGGGCCTACTTCACTCCTGAGCGCAGATTTACAGTATCTCACAGAAGTGAGTACATCCCTCACATTTTTGCAAATATTTGATTATAACTTTTCATGTGACAACACTGAAGAAATGAAACTTTGCTACAATGTAAAGTAGTCAGTGTACAGCTTGTATAACAGTGTAAATTTGCTGTCCCCTCAAAATCACTCAACACACAGCCATTAAGGTCTAAACCGCTGGCAACAAAATTGTGGCCCAATTAGCCATTTTCCCTCCTCGTTGTCATGTGACTCGTTAGTGTTACAAGTTCTCAGGTGTGAATCGGGAGCAGGTGTGTTAAATTTGGTGTTATCGCTCACACTCTCTCATACTGGTCACTGTAAGTTCAACATGCACCTCATGGCAAAGAACTCTCTGAGGATCTGAAAAAAAGAATTGTTGTTCTACATCAAGCTGGCCTAGGCCATCATCCGTTTGTTTGTTATCGTTGCTTTTACTGCTTAATGCCTGAAACTATTGCAAAAATGCATATGAATATCTGGGTCAGTGTACACAATATCGTTTCCAGCTTGCCTCATATTGGGTTTACATAAAAATTCTAGAAGCATGAAAAGTAGAAGAACAAGTTATTTCCCATTCAATTATGGACCGGTGGACATCCAACTAAAATACAAACAAAACATGTCAATTTTTTTTCCTTTTTTAGAAGTTGTAATTAACATTTCCAAAAATTAATATGTACAAACTGTTATTTTTTTATGGGAAATCAAACTTTGATGAGGCCTAAAAATATATATATATATATAATTTAAATCATAATAAAAATGATTTACTTATTTTATTATTTTAATTTTTGTTCAGTGTACAGTATGTATATGGTAATAACATTGGTGCACAGACTGTGGCAATTATTTATTTATTAATTATTAATAATTAATTACGCAGCTAGTCAAAAGAAATACATAGAGTTTGATAAATCTGAATTGTTGTGGGTAGTCACATCAATGGGACAAGTGGGCCATGAAGTTGCCCATATTGCCTAAGCATTTCTGTAGAAGGATATAGAATTCACATCTAAACAGAAAATAAATAAAAATTCTATTGCAATAATGCAATATGATATTTTATTCTGGGTGTCCCTGATATAATGCAAACATAAATATAATCTCAGTAATCACAAGGTGGAGTTATAGAACTACATTATATCTAGCAAATATGTGTAGTTTTTCAGTCTTTAGTTCTTTCTATTTGTTTCCTATCTTTCTCTCTCTACGGCTGTCTGTCTTGCTCTTGTCCTCCTTTCCATATGTCTCCGGACTCCAGATGGATGACTGTGATAAGTGAAGGAGACGGGCAGAGTCTTCCTAGCAAGGTTTCCCTGCATTAACTCAGCTAACCTGATCATGTTACCTCAGATTGATGGGTACACCTCAAACCTACCGACACATACACAGGGACACACACAGGTACACATGTATACTTAACTGTCTAAATGGGGACATCTAAGTTGATTGCTCTACTAACCGAAAACCATACTGTAATTCTAACTTTAACCCTAACTTTAACATCAATAACATAAGATTTATGGCTAAACTTAACTTCACCTCTTTGCCTAAACCTATCTGGTGAGCAAGGTCCTAATCATTTCATAAATACAATTTTAACTTTTGCTCTAAACACTTAAGCAATAACATTTTCTTCCTCAAAATGGGAAGAATTGGTTGTTATAATCAGACACACACAACACAGCCATCCTTGTGTTTACATCTATTCTTGTGGGTATACCTAATCATATTCTGGAACCTAACCTAACCTTACCCTAACCTTAACCTCACCCTATTTTGAGCTGTTAAACCAAAACACACCAAGGGTCTACACTCACCTAAATGATTATTAGGAACACCCGTTCAATTTATCCTTAATGCAATGATCTACTCAACCAATCACATGGCTGTTGCTTAAATGCATTTAGGGGTGTGGTCCTGGTCAAGATAATCTCCTAAACTCCAAACTGAATGCCAGAAGGGGAAAGAAAGGTTATTTAAGCATTTTTAAATGTGGCATGGTTGTTGGTGCCAGATGAGCCGGTCTGAGTATTTCACAATTGAAGACTGGAAAAATGTTGCCTGGTCTGATGAGTCTCGATATCTGTTGAGACATTCAGATGGTAGAGTCAGAATTTGGCGTAAACAGAATGAGAACATGGATGCCTTGTTACCGCTGTGCAGGCTGGTGGTGGTGGTGTACTGTAATGGTTTAGGGGATGTTTTCTTGGCACACTTTAGGCCCCTTAGTGCCAATTGGGCATCGTTTAAATGCCACGGCCTACCTGAGCATTGTTTCTGACCATGTCCATCCCTTTATGGCCACCATGTATCCATCCTCTGATGGTTACTTCCAGCAGGATAATGCACCATGTCACAAAGCTCAAATAATTTCAAATTGGTTTCTTGAACATGACAATGAGTTCACTGTACTAAAATGGCCCCCACAGTCACCAGATCTCAACCCAATAGAGCATCTTTGGGATGTGGTGGAATGGGAGCTTTGTGCCCTGGATGTGCATCCCACAAATCTCCATCAACTGCAAGATGCTATCCTATCAATATGGGCCAACATTTCTAAAGAATGCTTTCAGCACCTTGTTAAATCAATGCCATGTAGAATTAAGGCAGTTCTAAAGGCGAAAGGGGGTCAAACACAGTATTAGTATGGTGTTCCTAATATTCCTTTAGGTGAGTGTATATCTGGCTACAATAATCGTATCCATTATATGCAGTTGGAGCATGGAGGCCCTCTAGTGGCCATGTCATTGACCTCAGTGACACTTCTTTACACACACCCCCTTGAAGGAGGTAGGTTTGAAAAACGTAAGTAGTTAAAATATAGTGTTTTTTATAATTTCCAGCTAATATGTAATGTAGTGCCACTTATGGTTGGCAGATGTTTAAAATTGATGCTGCAGCCATTAATGAACTAATTACATCAATATACTGTATATGATTCTTAAATTGATAGTTGAAGCCTAAAACAGGACTTCTTTAAAACACCAAGTATTCAGCAGAGAGTGAAAGAGTTCTACTTGTTTCCTGAGGTAACATGTATATTTTTAATTTTACCTTATTACATAAGGATAGGTGGTTTTTATTTTTAAAAAACTACCGTGTTAGTGGGAGTTTGAACTACAGTAGGTTAAACTTATTTGCTTAAAATAATAATTGGAAAAGAGACATGATAATCTTGATGATATTTACTAAGCTTAAAAATTGGAAATACATTGTAAAAAAGACTCATCATTTACTTAAAGAGGCATGTACACACAGTAATAAATTGCAATTAAAATAAGCTAAATAATGAATAATTCTCAACTAATTTTGTCACCTTATAGTATGACAGGTTAGGACAGATTCCAAAAGATGTCTCATCAGATGGTCGAGGATAAATCAGATACTTCCTGGTCACAAAGCCATCTGATTCTTCTCACGCTGCTCAATCAACATGAAAGCCTTAGGTTGGTACATATGTGGGAGGTTACATATTTGCAAACTAGCCTATACAACCGAGATTGTATATGTAGGCACCTGACTTGTACACAAGTCATTTGTTAAGCGACGTGAGAAGGTCATGTATGTCCAACTACTTACCCGTCCACCCCAGGCAGCGCTGTGCCAATTTGCGCTGCCCCTAGCAGAGCCGCTGGGCTAGGCAGCGACTTAAACCACTGTGCTACATGGGGCATAAACACATTGTAAATGCATAAGGAAGGACTCCTTCAGTACATCTAATCAATCTTTGTAAGATGATTTTTTTGTTAAAAGTCATAAAGAAGAAGAGGTTCTTCTGTTCTTGTATTTTTGGGTGCTACACTGAACTCCATCCTTGTCAATCTGTACTGCTTTCAATTCCATCCCCATGTGCTCTATTGCATTGCCACTGGCTGCGGCCCCCAATGGTCGTTAGGGGGAGGGGCCGGAAGATGGATTACACTCCGCCATATTGACCATCAGCTCCAATCAGCAGCGGGGCAAGGAAATGGATGGTTCTAATTTGTTCTCATTATTATCATAACAGCCATAATGCTTAAACAGACACACACACGCCGCTCGCTGTCATCACCGTGAAATGCACCCATTAGTTATGTGGGAGACAGCCTGTGTGTGTGTTTGTGTGTGTTCGTGTGTGTTGCAGTGGGGCTCAACGGCGGATTCACACATGGCTTAATCAGGTTCCTCACACTGCTTTCATGATATAGCATCTAGTTATTGCCTCTCCACAGAGGCTTAGAGAAAGAGCACACATTAATTTATAGAACCACAGTCTGGTGTAGACACTATACCTGATATGTTGCACCCAACTTGCTCTACAACACTTCCAAATACTGACAAACAATTTAACACTGTCAGGCCCAATGATACAAATATACTGTACACTTTTGGATTTCTAATTCCTCATTTACAGTTTGCCATAATAATGTCACACACTACATAGGGGATCTCTTTAGACAAAAGAGATGAACCAATTATTACTATATGTGTCAGTATGATTATTGTAGCACTATTAGCTTCTGAAATGTTTTACATGTGCAAGAATTTTTCACAGTACATATATATTATAGTATATCCATATTCTTCCCTACACAGTAGTGATAATGAAGAAAATAATTGAGAAACAAACATTCTGAGACATAGAGTAGGGCATGTTCAAATTGACTGACATGATAAAGAGACGGACCCCCAGTGGCTAGACGGCTCTGGTGTTCTTGATCAATGAACCTAAACAGCGTTTACATTTGACTCTTTAGCTATGCATTACAGTAAGCACCCACATTCTATATTGAACATGAGGGGGAATGTTAACCACACACCTTAAACAAGATCTTCACTAAGACAAGGTAAAATGCCCTACCACACATGCTACTGAACCAGATGTTCAGCCCTACAGACATACCGGTCTGCCAGCCATACCCCTCTCTGGAACTCTGACCATGTTATACTCCAACTCATCCTGCATTCAGACAAACTTACAACTGCAAAGCTGATGAAACATATGGTGTGGAGACTGAAAAGTGTGCCTTTTAGGGTGCTATAAAGACAGCAATGCCAACAGAAATGACTATCTTTACACAGCGTCTACAACCCATGCTTAATGGTGAGCTTACGGGCCTCTGCTAGGACAAAGGAGATGCTCACAAGGCTCTACACCCTTATTTTGTTTTGGATTGTTGATATTTGTCATCCATTGGTCCTGGTGTCCTTGTGAATGTGAACAGTATTGACAACATCGTCTTGTGTGAGGATAGTAAGGCCAAAATCCTGTTTGTCTCTGCAAGAAGGTTTAAAGTTGACTGGAACTAAATATTACTGCATGTCTTGGGACTTACATCCCACCAAAAATCTGTGTATTTCATTGAAAAGAGCAGTGTAGAAGTGCAGAAGGAATGGTCTAAGATATTTTCCAATTTCCAATAGGCTTATTATTCTGTGTCAATATCCTTGCAAGGGAAGTTGCCCAAAGTGGTGCCAATCCTTTTCACACGTATTGGGGAAAATCATTACTTTCTTTTTTTTTATCCTAGTCCTTAGGAATATGTAAAAAATACTATACTTTTAAAAAATGACAATAAAGTAGATGTTGTTTACAGTTTTTTTTTGCTCATATCTCTCAAGGTATCCAATCCTTTTAAGTCACTGAACGCTTGGCCAAAAAAATGTAGAGTTCTCAATGTCAATGTTTGGAATGGTTTTCCCAGCAACTTGAACTTTGTGATAAAGTAGTCTGTTCATATTGAATGCAGTGAAGTTGCTGGCATTTCAGATCCGTAATGCGATGCCTGCTGTATACCTAGAGCAGTTGGTTCTCTGTGTCAGGTTCTTTGATTGACAGCTGAGACGGACCGTTCCTCTCCTCTCAGTGTGTGTGTGCATGTGTGCGGAAGCCCTCAGGGTGCTTGTGGAGTTTGGGCTCTGAGATGAAAACACTGATTAAATCTAGGTCCAGGTCCCTCAAGTCCAAATGTTAGCCTGCAGTTCACGCACACACCAGACTAAAATCCAACGAGAACAGCACATGATCAATACTGTCTAGTACTGAGCTTCTATCTGCTGTAGTGGATATTTCTCAGTGTGACCCTGGTCTCAACACTTGCAGCTTGTGTTGCTCACAGATCTGAAGTGCCCTTTCTCTGGTTCCAGTCCGTGTTGCTGTTTCTGTGGAGCTGGGCGTCTGCCAGGCCCTCCAGTCAGGTCTGCTCCCTGAAGCCTGAGCAGCACACGTTCAAGCTGCCTCGACAGCCTGCCAGATAATGGACTTTGGGAGAGATGAGTGTGTGTAAATAAATACACCAGATCAGACACTGATTCACCCAGTCAGACCTCTATGTACAGTACATCCAGTTTTCTTATATATTTAATGAAACAACATTATATTTTGTATATTGATAAATGTATATTCCCCAGTTTGGAACTCACCCAGTCCTCCATAGCACTAGGTTAAAAGTGTGTTTGTGTGTGTGTGGTGTGTGTGTGTGGTGTGTTAAGGTCAGCAGTCACTTGTGATGAGTGTTAAGAGGCAGCGGTAGAGGGTTGTTTAAAGCCTGCACCAATTAACTTCAGCATGATGAATGAGGGATGCGTGTGTGAATGTGTGTTTGAACAAACGCTTTGTGTGCTATGACAGACTCAGCTGCTTGTCTTGGGTAGGGGTCTCTGTGTGTATGTGTGGGTGTTGGGGGGGGTCACAATAAATCTGCTGATTGCTGAGTACACCCACCTATAATGATGGTGTCAGTGCACACACAAACACACATTTGGAGCTGTCGGGCTGTTATCAGTCAAAGCTGGCTCTGACAATAGACTCACACGCCCAGGACAATAAACATGCTCATTTGCATAGAGAATGAACCTCTGCCACAGTGTGTAAAGGCAAAGGGGTCAAACACATCTATGAGTGCTACTGACCTCCGACACCCCACCCACCAACCAACAAAATGAAGCAGGGATTGTGCGCTTCCCCCTTTTCGATTTCTCTCTAACATGTACGATCATGAGACCAATAACAAGCACCCACAAAGCTAGCTCCTTGGGCTAGCTGCCTCTGGGATACTGAGGGCAGGTACTAACTCAGTTGGGTCACTTTGTCTGCACAGTTTGCGTGTGTCGTGCATTTGCGCAGGAGCGTGCACTTCGCCTTGGCAGCCGGCTCTCACAAGTGGGAGCACAGTGCTGTTGTAATCCAATTACGGGAGCATAAGCGATTTGTAAGACACTTCTCATAATGTAGCGCTTCCCCAATAAACTGGCTGTAATAACTGGGCCGAGCAAGGGCATGAATCTGTGAGGGTTTGGGAATAAAGCTGCACCCACTGCCATCATTAACTGTGCTTTTGTGCATGTGTGTACATGATGTCAGCACTTCCTGGTTTTGCTCTCTCTGGCCCCGTTCTTAATGTTGTCCTCTAATCAGAAACCAGAGTATTTTTAGTTGGTTGTCTGAGCTTCTGCAGTTTGGGAGTTTATGGGTATTAACTTGACCTACTGTCTGAATGCCTGGTCTTGGGTTGGAACAGAGTGGGGACTGAAGGGCATATAGGACAGCCTTTCCCATATGGGAGCAGCGTTCAAGGGTAGAGGAGACCAGGGTGGAGTTAATGAGATGACAGTGGTGCCAGGGGGCTAACTCTGGGCTGACTCACCCTCCTTTACCCCTGGTGGGACTACATTTACCCCATCAGTTTGGAAGGGCGCTCCAGGTCCAGACAGAAACGTTTTGGAATTGGATGGATCTGCTCCAGAATACAACGCCACAGGCAACTGGGAAACCTGGAATACAGAAACAACATGCAACACAGGCAGTCTGTTGTCAACCAGAATCAGTCTGTTATCAAATATAAGCAGTTTGTTATCACCTAGAGGCAGTGTGTTGTCAACCAGAGTCAGTCTGTTATCAAATATAAGCAGTTTGTTATCACCTAGAGGCAGTGTGGTATCAACCAGAGTCAGTCTGTTATCAAATATTAGCAGTTTGTTATTACCTAAAGGCAGTGTGGTATCAACCAGAGTCAGTCTGTTATCAAATATAAGCAGTTTGTTATTACCTAAAGGCAGTGTGTTGTCAACCAGAGTCAGTCTGTTATCAAATATAAGCAGTTTGTTATTACCTAAAGGCAGTGTGGTATCAACCAGAGTCAGTCTGTTATCAAATATAAGCAGTTTGTTATCACCTAGAGGCAGTGTGTTGTCAACCAGAGTCAGTCTGTTATCAAATATAAGCAGTTTGTTATCACCTAGAGGCAGTGTGTTGTCAACCAGAGTCAGTCTGTTATCAAATATAAGCAGTTTGTTATCACCTAGAGGCAGTGTGGTATCAACCAGAAACAGTCTGTTATCAAATATAAGCAGTTAGTTATCACCTAGAGGCGGTGTGGTATTAACCAGAGTCAGTCTGTTATCAAATATTAGCAGTTTGTTATTACCTATAGGCAGTGTGGTATCAACCAGAGTCAGTCTGTTATCAAATATAAGCAGTTTGTTATTACCTAAAGGCAGTGTGTTGTCAACCAGAGTCAGTCTGTTATCAAATATAAGCAGTTTGTTATTACCTAGAGGCAGTGTGTTGACAACCAGAGTCAGTCTGTTATCAAATATAAGCAGTTTGTTATCACCTAGAGGCAGTGTGTTGTCGACCAGAGTCAGTCTGTTATCAAATATAAGCAGTTAGTTATCACCTAGAGACCATTTGTTATCAACTACAGTTAGTCTGTTATGAAATATAGCAGGCGTTTCTCATGGCGATACATAAAAAAACATACAAAACAATAAATTTGAACACGTGTACATTTCCTTGTACAGTTACGAAATGTACAAAAAGTAAGTTTACCTTAACCTAACCCTAACCTTTAACGTCACCTTACCCTAACCTTAACCTCCCTAATCTAGCATGTTATGCTGAACTAAACGTTCCTCCATTATTCTAATTTTTAAATAAACCGATTTGTCTATTAAATATTCTGGAAATATTCTGGTATGAAAGCTCACATTTGAATGGCCGTATCGTAAGTCTGTCTACGGGTAACCATACATTACATATGACGTACTGTTACGTATTGACATATTTTTTTCAGGGTTTGGGCCCCTTAGTTCCAGTGAAAGTTAATCTTAATGCTACAGGATACAAATACATTTTAGAGAATTCTATGTTTCCAACTTTGTGACAACACTGTGCCCAGTGTCCAAAGCAGCGTCCATAAAAATATGGTTAGAGGAGTTTGGTGTTGAGGAACTTGAAAGGCCTGCAAAGAGCCATGACATCATTCTCATTAAACACCGCTGAAAGGAACTGGAACAGCAATTGTGAGCCAGGCCTTCTCGTCCAACATCAGTGCCTGACCTCACAAATGGTCTTTAGGCTGAATGGGCACAAATTCCCACAGGCACACACCAAACTTTTGTGGAAAGCAAGAGAATAGTGGCAGCTGCTATAGCAGTGGGGGGAGCAGCTCTATATTAATGCCCATGCTTTTGGAATAAGATTTCGAACAAGGTCTTATGGGTGTGATGGTCAGGTGTCCACATACTTTTGGCTACATAGTGTCGTTAGATAGTCATACAGTGGAATAAAAATGGTAGTCTGCAAGTCCCTCACAATCACAACTTCATGTATTCATGTGTAGTTGTGCTTTGTTCTCAGTCCCAGTCCCATCAGGGCATATTGACCACCTGTTGATTACAGGCTGGTATTTGATGGAGATATGGTTAATAAAGGGTAACAGTAGGAACAACTTCACGTGTTCACCGGGAAAACAGCGAAATCTCAGCCGTGAAGAATGAGCTAAATTAGATGGAATACAAAAGATCAAGGCATTCTATGCATTACCCTGACAGAATGTTTAGAAGACCCCACCGTACTTCGAATTATCTCTGTATGGGTTAACCTGCATGTAAACATAGGGAAGTTTAGAGATAATCTAATGAGATCAGATGTGGCTTGTCCAAAACATAGCAGAAGGCCATTTATCACTATATTCATCAAACACTGTGTTTGGATGGGTTCATTACCATCAAATTAGTGCTAGAAATCATGGCAGAGCCCTGAAATGATGTGGAAAGACAGCACTGATAAGATTAATGATAAATACATTAGCCATGTGCTAGCATAGCTCTGCTGTGATTGATGGTGCACACATTAGTAGTGTGGTAGCATGTAGCACTGGTAAGATAAATGATAAATACCTTAATAAATTATGAATAGCATTTTGTTAGCCATGTGGTTGCTATACACATTTCAGACCCACCATATCCCTTTTGTAACATTTGAGATCCATTTTGTAACATTTGAGACCAACCAATCAAATCCCTCTTACATTTCACAAAAATACATTTGTAATTTAGATAGAGATTCTCTCTATATTTCTGTAGGAAACTACTCTGAAATTCCTGATGGTTCACTTTTAAAACGGACAGGTTTAGGATTGACAGCAGAGGGGCGAACATTAAAAGCTCAGACAGTCGGGCTCAAACGTGAGTGCACTACGAGCCGAGCCGCACAGCTGAGACTGGCTGTCACAGTCGACAGGGTTTAGCATGGAAACTAATTTCTGTCGTGGGGGGAGAAAGAATGAAACGGTAACAAAGAGTAGTCTAAAGACCGGCCCCAGGCCCTGTGCATCTGCCATGGAGATGGATACAGGGAGAAGCAGGGAGACGGGAGAGGGGAGGGATGTGCTGGATAGGAAGAGGACCAGAAAAATACACGGAAGAGGCACTGAAATTGGCCTCGCCTGCCTGATTGTTGCAAGCGTATTAGCGTACATGCTTTGCCAAAAGGGAACTAAACTGAACATGGGACCAGGAGGTGTTTAGATCCCAGTACATTCAAGTACGTATATTTTTCCCGTAAATTATGTACCACATTTAGAAAAAAAGCTGAGAAATGTCTCATTCCTGTCATTTTTTGTGAAGAAGCATATTGTTTAATATTATAAAAGAAACATCTATGAAATGTTGGAAAAGTTGACCCGACTACATTACTCCTGAACCATTTGTGTTCAGGGCCCTAGAGGGAGTGGTGGGCGCATGGCAGGGTCAACTCCTCTGTGGTTCCATATCAGATAAGTCCTTCACATCGACCCATTAATATATGGTAGATCGAGTGTTGTTGTTTTTTGGTGATGTTTAGCAGTGGATGTCTTGAGCGGTAAAGTTTGGTGTAGCGGTACATAGTTTGTGCTATAATTATCTGGAGGTTAAAGTGAATTCACAGAGCTGGCAGGGGGGTGATAGCCTCTTTACCTCCCATCTCCCACCAAGTGCTTCCATCCCTCACAACACAGCCAGACATGCGAGAAATTAAGACTGGGCCAATACAGATTGCTACTGCTAACAGGCCAGTAACACACAAACACACACAGGACTTTTCAGCCAGGCACACGCTCACAAACCAGGTTTCCAGACACACACACCTCAGTTACTGGCAGTCTGAGTTAAGGGAACGTCCGTCTGAGAGAATGTCATCTGTGTAATGGTCAGTCGTTCAAACAATATCTAGCCCATTGGCTTCTATGGTCAGATTCAATTTCAGCTGTAAGATTGCAGGTTGCTGCGCCGTTAGCACCCGTCTCTCTCTCACTGGTGGGGACTTTGGGGGTCCGGCCAAATTTAAAGGCCAAT
Source organism: Umbra pygmaea (assembly GCA_016801145.1). Taxonomy (NCBI): domain Eukaryota; kingdom Metazoa; phylum Chordata; class Actinopteri; order Esociformes; family Umbridae; genus Umbra; species Umbra pygmaea. The sequence continues at coordinate 21,921 of JACXGM010014136.1, forward strand.
TGAGTTTTAATATGAATCCTGCTGGGATGCTGAGGACATATCCTCTGCTGCAGGACATTAACATCCCTGTAAGCATGCTCACCCACACATACACACACACACATATACACACATACATACACGCCTACACATACGCACACACAGCTGTGTTCACCATCCAATGTTTTCTCGCTACACCGTCCCACAATGCACAGGAGCGCTGCTTCATGCCACTTTGCTTTGGCCCTGAGCTTGTCTTTGTCTCTTTCTCTTCTTCACTCCATCCTTCACACTCTCTACCTCTCACTCTCTCTCTCTCTCTCTCTCTCTCTCTCTCTCTCTCTCTCTCTCTCTCTCTCTCTCTCTCTCTCTCTCTCTCTCTCTCTCTCTCTCTCTCTCTCTCTCTCTCTCTCTCTCTCTCTCTCTCTCTCTCTCTCTCTCTCTCTCTCTCTCTCTCTCTCTCTCTC